>CAOKZL010007521.1:0-13702 GCA_948472985.1 Iguana delicatissima | reverse complement strand
GACGACGAGTTGTTCCTCCACATCAACTCTCTCGAACTGTTGGCGATCCACAAGGCCCTGAGAGCGTTCTGACACCTGGTCACTGGCCGCACGGTGTTGATCCTCACTGACAACACGTCGGCAGTCTGCTACGTGAACAGGCAAGGAGGGACGCACTCCACCACGCTGCTGGGCATCGCACTCGAACTTTGGAACTGGTGCGTCCCGCTCCGGATACACCCTGTGGCGGTTCACCTGGCGGGGCAGGAGAACACCACGGCGGACGCCCTCAGCAGGGACACCACTTCCCATCACGAGTGGTCCCTGTCCGACGCGGCCTTCCGGATGCTTCGGGACCGATGGGGCGAGCCGACCATCGACCTCTTCGCGACCAGCCAGAACGCGAAGTGCCGCCTGTTCTGCTCGAGGGCCGGCCATCATCACCGCTCCATCGGCGACGCGTTCCAGTTTCCGTGGGATGAAGGGCTGATCTACGCCTTCCCTCCGTTCCCGCTCCTGGGCCGCGTGATCGCGAAGATCATCGCGGACCGGGCGGACGCGATCCTCGTGGCGCCGTACTGGCCGAGGCAGCACTGGTTCGGACCCCTGATCGAGGCCGCCCGGGGCAGGACTCTCAGGTTTCCAACGGTACCTGGTGTTGCACCCAGACCTGCCGGTATTGGCCCTCCATGCCTGGAGGATATCGCCCTAGACGACCCAGCCATCGGGAACGTCTTGACCGCGGCCAGGAAGGAGTCCATGCGAAGGAACTACCACTACAAGTGGCAGCGCTTCGTGGCCTTCGCCGAGGAACGTCGAGAGCCGGTATCGCCTGTCACCCTGCGTACCGTGCTCCACTTCCTCCTCCATCTCCGGCAACAGGGCCTGGTCTTCCCGTCGCTCAAGGTCTATCTCGCCACGATCGTGGCATACCAGCCGCCACGATGCCCGTCGGCCGCGCTCTTCAGGAACGGTACCGTCAAGCAGTTCCTGAAGGGCTTGCAGCACCTCTACCCGCCGGTATCACCGCTGCTACCGCCGTGGTCGCTGTCATTGGTGCTGTCCCAGCTGATGAGGCCGCCCTTCGAGCTCATGGCCACGACGGACAACAGGCTGCTCGCGATGAAGACCACATTCCTAGTGGCCATCACCTCTGCCAGGTGGGCGGGAGAGTTGACGGCGCTACGGTGCGATGAACCATACTTGGTCTTTCATCGGGACAAGGTGGTCCTCCAGCCTGACATCTCCTTCCTGCCGAAGGTGGTGTCCAGCTTCCACCTGAGCCAGGACATCATCCTGCCGGCCTTCTACCCGGACCCGACGACACCTCTGGAGTGGTCCCTCCACTCCCTGGATGTGCGTCGGGCACTGGCCTTCTACAAAGACAGGACTGCAGCCTACAGACAGACACCCCACCTGCTTGTCTGTTATGGCAGGCGCCGGAGAGGCCACAAGGTATCCACCCAGCGCTTCTCTAAGTGGGTGGTACAGACTATTCAGCTGGCGTACGAGCTTGCCAGGAAGCCTCCGCCAGACCTGCTTCGGGCCCACTCCACCAGGGCCGTGGCGACATCTGCTGCCCTCCTGCGAGGCGTCGACCTGTCGGAACTCTGCCGTGTGGCGACCTGGTCCCAGCCGTCGACCTTCGTGCGCCACTACAGGCTCGACTGCCGTTCCAGGAGAGATGCCCGGTTTGGAAGTGCTGTGCTGTCTTCTGTGTTCTAGGATCTGGGACCTGACCCACCATCCTACTGGTAAGCTACACAGTCTCCTAATGTATGAGGCACAGAGACCACGAAGAAGAAGAACAGGTTGCTTACCTGTAACTGTGGTTCTTCGAGTGGTCATCTGTGCCCTCATACATCCCCGCCCTGCCTTTCCCTCTTTTTCAGGTCCCATTTGCTTCGGCAGACCAGAACTGAGGAGAGACCGTTAGTCGGCGGGAGGAGCATGCACCACCAAAGCTAACGAGCTCTAGAATCTTCCGAACGCTACTGCGCAGGCGCGACAGCTCCTAATGTATGAGGGCACAGATGACCACTCGAAGAACCACAGTTACAGGTAAGCAACCTGTTCCTTCCCTCATTGTACTTCTTTGTTTACTGGATAAAAGATAACCAGTGCTGATGAAGAAAACATAAAAATATTCTTGTGACATTTTAAAGCTCATATTGTTGTATTTAACATGAGGTTTTGTGTGGTCTGTTTCACCAGACATCTCAATTCTCTCCATTGGCCATTTCTTCTCTACCCTGTTATAGTGCTCTTATTTCACTTCCAATGTCCTACGGAATCCCGGGACTTGCAGTTTAGGGAGGGGCCTTTAGAATTCTCAGCCAGAGAGTTCTTTGGCCTCAGTGAACTACAAACCCCAGAATTCCATGGGATGTTGAAAGTGGAATAATAGCACTATAACAGTGTAGTACAGAAATGGCCTTTGTTTTTGCTGCAACAGATTAACATAGCCACACCCTTTGCAGTGTTGTCCATATGTAAAAGTGACTATTGTTGTTATTGTTATGTGCCTTTAAGTGGTTTCTGACTTATGGCTACCCTAAGGAAAACCTATAAAAAAATTTTTTTCCTGCATGACTTGTTCAGGGGGAGTTGCCATTGCCTTCTTCTGTGGCTGAGTGTGACTTGTCCAAAGTCACTCTGTAGGTTTCCATGGCTGAACCTGGGTTTCTGGAGTCCCAGTCCAACACTCACGTCACTACACTCCAATGTGACCCTAAATCCCCCTAAATTCAGTTTAATTTATTTTTGTGTAAGTACGCCTAGGTTTTTACTTGGTTGTCATCTAGAACAGTGCTTCTCAGGCCGTGTTATATGTGGGACCAGTGACTTTTCCCCCTGTTGTGCCAGGGATCCACATATTTGTGCTCACTGGAAACTCACCAGGAACTGGTGCTGGTCGAGGGACCACCACTTTGAGCAGCACCAATCTAGAGTAGTGCATCTCAGTGTATCCGATGTGGGGGATCTGTAGTTCCTTCTGCTGCAGTTATATTTGTGTCCATCGGGTACAAATGCCTTTTATTCCCCCTTTCCTTCTTTCTTGAGAACTTGCCACTGCCTGACAGCTAATGGCTCAACCGCCAACCCTGCCCCATGGACCACCACTTTCAGTATTACTGAAATCTGAACTGCCTGATTTATGTTTTGTTAAATAAATATCATAAATGAATGGATAAATATAAATGTGCTTGCAGGCACTCCTTGTTCTTCTTCGTGGTCTCTGTGCCTCACACACTAGAAGCTTTCGCGCATGCGCAATACCATTCGGAAAATTCTAGAGCTTAGTAGCTTGGCGGGAACCCCTCCCCCATGCCTCTACTGAGCATGCTCAGCCCGCCAAGCAACAGTCTCCCTTCAGTTCTTTCTTGTCCGCCGTCGCGTACAGAGGTTCTGAGCTTGGTTGCAATTCTTGGCGTTCTTAGCAAGTCAGTTTTTCATGGTTATCAACTCAGATATTGGTATTTGGACTTCGTCTCTGCTTTTCGGACTGGACTTGGCGTTTTTGGTGATTTTTACCCGTTTTCGGGACTTCTAATCCTCTGACTTGCCCCCCTCATCTTCGTCTTCGTCTTCACCTCTTTAACTCTTTGTCTTCGACTCTTTGTCTTCGACTCTTCGTCTTACCTTCTCCGTTTTCCTCCCGGACTTCTATGTCGGCTCTCTTCAAGTCCTGCGAGAAGTGTGGTCGCAAGGTTGCCTTGACTGACGGGCACAGCCAGCGCCTTCTGTGCTTGGGCGAGGCTCACAACATCAAGGCCTGCCCAATCTGCAGGGACTTTACCTCGCAGACTCTGAGGAATCGTCTGGCCCGCCTCAAGTCTCATTACGGGGAGCAGTCTCTATCGGCACAGGAGTCAGCCCCGTCCGTCTCGAGGATGTCCAAATCAACCTCGAGCCGACCTGCGACCACGCTACCGTTGGGATCGATGGCTGCCAATCCGACTACGTCAACGGTACCAGGCTCGGTACCATCACATCAGGCTTCGACATCAGCCCTGCCGAAGATCCCCAAGATTTCTTCGGCCTTAGCTTCAAGGGAGGCCTCTGCGGGCTTGCAGGGTGCTAAGCCATCCAAGCCTCTGACTGCAGCTCAACACAAGTGGCCTGCCCCTCTGGAGCCGACTAAGGAGAAGAAGAAGAGGAAAGAGAAACGCGGCTCTTGGCTAGACCGGCTCCTCTTACTCCTCCTCCGACTCAACTCCTTGAGGAACCTGAGGAGGAACCAGAACCCCAGGAGGTCCTGGAGGTTTCTGATACTGAAGAAACCACTGGCTCTATGGTGCCTCCTGGCCCGCCCATATTAACTGCCGCGGTATCTCTGCCTGGACGCCCTCAAATGGCAGCCCGCCTGGAGCCTGTTCCGGTAGCTCCCCAGGCCTCACTTCATCACCGAGGTTCCTTGGGTAGAAGCCCATCTCCAACACTGGAACGGAGGGTCAGACAGCCTTCTCTGCGTCATTGGGAGGCTCATCCTGGGTGGCTTCAACCCTCCTCGTCGTACTCCTCCGCCTCCCATGCCACGAGGTATGGTCGAGAGCATACATGGAGAGAGTATCCGGCCTCCTATCTTTCTTACTCGCCATCCTACAGGGACCGGTATCACCCCGATGTGAGGCAGTGGTCGCCATACCGTCGCTCCCACTCTCCATTGAGTGGAGCCCACCACTCGCTGTATGAGCACTCACCTTCACACTCCTACTCTAGATTGCCGCACCATTGCCGATCTCGCGAGCACACTTCTCATTATCGAGCGGTCTCTCCACCACTGAGGGTCACGTCCACGGTCCCCGTCCAGTCTCGGAGACGGTTCCGGTGCAACCTTCGACCGCTACTGCTACTGTCACTCAGACAATCCAGCACCCGGTGCCAACGGTGATACCAGTTATGAAGGCTGCTCCGCTTCAATCAACGGACAGGCTGCCACCTTCAACGAGGCCTACCACCACTGCTGTCTCAACCGTTACCCTGTCGGTACCATCTCTTCGCTCGACAGAGAAATCACCAGATAGATCCTCTTCTGGGTCCTCTGAGACTTACGAGTCTGATTCGGACTCCAATGAGTTGACGCCGGCATCACATGAGTCTCCTCCATTGGCCTTCGGAGATCCGGCACCGGAGTCGGCACCGGAGGATATCAAGACAATTCTCGGACATCCTTCTTTGGATGTCGGCAGCTTTGGGACTGAAAGTCGCGGAACCGGAACCGGCCCCGGTGGTGCAGGATCTGGTATTTCATTACGTGGATACCCGTCCACCATTGACGGCTCTGCTACCGTTCCTGCCCGCCCTGATGGAAGCCCTAAAACATCCATGGGCCCAGCTGGCTTCTGCCCAGCCTATCCCACACCAGCTTGAACATCTCTACCAGACCCAAAGAGAGGATGCCAAGTTTTTGTTCACTCATCCGTTGCCGAACTCCATGGTCATTGAATCTGCCCAGACCAAGGGAGGCACCAGGGCACATACTACTCCGCCTGACAGGGAAGGATGCCGGCTTGACACCTTTGGAAGGAGATTCTATTCAGCCTCCTCCCTTATAGCCAGGGTGTCCAATACCCAAGCATGCCTCGCGGCCTACCTCCGGAGCCTGCTAGACAGATTCCATCCTCTCCTGTCCATTCTCCCAGAGGAGAACCGAGTGAGTACTAACCAGTTTTACACTGAAGTTGTAGCATTTGCCAATCAGCAGATCATCTCCTCTCGGCACTCCGTCGAGGTGGCCGCGCATGTTATGGTGGGCTCCATAGCCTTGTGCCGCTACGCATGCTACGTTCATCGGGCCTCCAGGAGGACACGAGGAAAAGAATTGAAGATCTGCCTTTCGACGGCAAAGGGCTCTTCAGTGCCACGACTGATGAGGCCATGGACCACATCAACAAGGCTCGACTAATGGCCAAGAAGATGGGGATCCATCAGCCTCAGCAGTCGCACTGCAGCTTTGCTTCTCGACCTGCCTGGCACAGGTCCTCGTCATCCAGCTTCCAACCGCGCTCGCCTCAGTCGGCACCGTCACGTCCGTCGACCACGTCATCCTCACGAAGACTTCCTCGAAGTTGCCAGACCTCTTCGAAGAAGTCGTCGTCCGGGACGAAGTCCCGTTTTTGATGTGTTGCGCAGGTCGCCTTCACAGCCAACCTTCCAACTGCCAGCAGCCCTGAAAGATCATCCCAACCTGGCCAAGCACCTCGCCGAATGGCGCTTAATCACCACGGACTCTTGGGTTCTCACCATCGTCCGTCTTGGTTACGCCATCGAGTTCTCAAGTATTCCACCGCGAGGCATTTTCTATTCCACCCCGGCCAGCTGGGCTTTGCTAGAGGAGATCCAGTCCCTCCTGCAGAAGGGAGTGATTGAGGAGGTTCCGCCCTCAGCCATTACCACCAGCTTCTTCTCCTGGTACTTTACGGTACCGAAGTCGGAAGGAACCTTGCAACCCATCCTGGACCTCAGAGGGGTGAACGAATACAACCATCCCCCGGAGCTTCAAGATGGTCACGCTGTCATCGATCCTTCCTTTCCTTCGTCGAGGGGACTAGTTCGCATCCATCAACCTGCGAGATGCCTATTTTCACATCTCCATCCGTCCGCAGCACAGGCGATACCTTCAGTTCGCGATCGACGGCACCTGTTATCAATACAGGGTGCTGCCGTTCGGTCTATCCACCGCTGCCAGGGTCTTTACAAAGTGCATGGCCCCAGTGGTATCCCACCTGCGGACAAAGGGCGTCTCCATCCTCCCTTACCTCAACGACTGGCTGTTGGTCGCGTCCTGCAAACGCAAACTCTATACGGACATCCACAGGACTCTATCTCTCCTGAGTCATCTTGGCCTCCAAGTCAATCCGAAGAAGTCACATCTTGAGCCGGCGAGGGTGCTCGACTTCATCGGAGCGACCCTGGACTCGGTCTCTGCCAAAGCTTATCTGCCCTTGGAGCGTGCTCGTACCCTTCATGGGGCCGCGTCTGCCACCTTCGACGCCCCGACAATATCGGCGAGAAGGATCCAGCAGCTCCTTCAGTACATGGCCTTTACCAAGGCAGTCATTTACCTCTCTCGACTCCAAGCGTGCCCACTCCAACACTGGTTCGTCAGAGCTTTCAATCCGCTCCGAGACAACCAAAGGCGCCAACTCCGAATTCCACCACAGGCACGCCACTCCCTGCCATGGTGGCTCTCCTACCGCCACCTCCTGTCAGGGATGCCGTTCCGACAGCCAACCCCTCGACTCACTGTGACGATGGATGCCTCCCTGTTCGGATGGGGAGCACATTGAGACAACCTCAGAGTCCAGGGATGCTGAATCGGTGATGAGACCAAGCTTCATATCAATGCCCTCGAGCTGCTTGCCATATGGAAGGATCTGAGGGCATTCCGCAACCTGGTCACCAGGCGCACAATCCAGATTTTGACGGACAATATGACCGCCGTCTGTTACATCAACAGACAAGGAAGGACCCATTCGACCACGCTCCTCACCATTGCCCTCCAACTGTGGGAATGGTGTGTGTTGCTTCAGGTCCACCCGATTGCAGTCCACCTGGCGGGCCAGGAGAACACTACAGCGGACGCCCTCAGCAAGGACACCTCCTCTCATCACGAGTGGTCCCTCTTGGACAGGGCGTTTCGGATGATATGGGAACGCTGGGTCGAGCCCATGATCAACCTCTTCGCCACCACATTGAACGCGAAGTGTCACCGGTACTGCTCGAGAGCCAGCCAGGGACCAGCCTCTCTCAGCGATGCTTTTCAGTTCGAGTGGACTGATGGGCTCCTCTACGCCTTCCCACTATTTCCCCTCCTGGGCCCAGTGGTCGCCAAGATCTTGGCGGACCGAGCCGACGTTGTCCTTGTAGCCCTGTACTGGCCGAGGCAGCACTGGTTCAGGTCCCTATTCGAAGCCGCTCGAGGTTGACTTCTCAAGCTCCCAACAGCGCCCAATCTGCTGTCCCACTCGGACGGTTGTGTTCTCCATCCCGACCTGCCACTCCTGGCCCTCCACGCCTGGTGGATAACACCCTGGACAAACCGGCCATCCAGGGCGTCTTGACCGCGGCTAGGAAGGAGTCGACCCGCCGCAACTACAGCTACAAGTGGCGGAGGTTCGTCACCTTTGCTGAGGCACGAGGTGAGCCAGTATTGCCTGTCGGTCTCGGTACTGTGCTCCGTTTCCTGCTCCACCTTCGGCAGCAAGGACTCGCGTTTCCCTCTTTGAAGGTCTACCTTGCCGCCATCGTGGCCTACCAACCTCAAGGCTCTCCATTGGTGGCTCTCTTCCGGGACGCTACCATGAAACAATTCATGAAGGGCCTGCAACACCTGTACCCACCGATATCGCCGCTGCTACCGCCCTGGTTGCTGTCCCAGCTCATGTGACTGCCCTTTGAGCCCATGGCCATCAAAACGGCCTTCCTGGTAGCTGTCACCTCAGCCAGGCGGGCCAGTGAGCTGATAGCGCTGAGGGATGACGAGCCCTTCCTTATTTTCCACAGGGACAAGGTAGTCCTTCGCCTAGACATTTCCTTCCTGCCCAAGGTGGTGTCATACTTCCACCTTAACCAGGACATAATTTTGCCTACCTTTCACCCAAACCCAACGATGCCTCTGGAGTGCTCCCTGCACTCTCTTGACATCCGTCGGGCCCTGGTCTTCTACACCCACTGGACTGCGACTTTCCGACAGACCCTGCACCTGTTTGTGTGTTATGGTCAGCGTCGCAGAGGCCACAAGGTGTCCACTCAGAGGTTCTCTAAATGGGTGGCCCAGACTAACCTGCTGGCTTACGAGCTGGCCAAGCAGCCTCCACCAGCCTTGCTGTGGCCCCATTCTACCAGAGCTATGGCATCCTCAGCAGCCCTCCTGCGAGGTGTGGACCTACAAGAACTCTGTCGGGTGGCAACCTAGTCCAGACCGTCGACCTTCGTGTGCCACTACCGACTGGACTGCCGGTCCTGGAGAGATGCCTGGTTTGGACAAGCGGTGCTGGCCTCCGTACTCAGCATCCTTCTGGTAAGCTACAAAATCTCCTAGTGTGTGAGGCACAGAGACCACAAAGAAGAAGAACAGGTTGCTTACCTGTAACTGTGGTTCTTCGAGTGGTCATCTGTGCCCTCACACACACCCGCCTAGCCGTCCCCTCTTCCTCAGGTCCCTTATCGGTGGACTTTAGAGCTTAAGCTCTGTGGGCTGAGCATGCTCAGTAGAGGCATGGGGGAGGGGTTCCCGCCAAGCTACTAAGCTCTAGAACAGTGGTTCTCAACCTGTGGGTCCCCAGATGTTTGTGGACTTCAGCTCCCAGAAGCCCCAGCCACTACGGTCAATGCTCAGGGCTTCTGGGAGCTGAAGTTCACAAACATCTGGGGACCCACAGGTTGAGAACCACTGCTCTAGAATTTTCTGAACGGTACCGCGCATGCGCAAAAGCTCCTAGTGTGTGAGGGCACAGATGACCACTCGAAGAACCACAGTTACAGGTAAGCAACCCGTTCTTCATCTACAGCACACTAAGTTTCGATTGCCTAGGCCTGATCACTGTCTGCCAGGCTTCCTGGTTTCTTCCTAACTTTATCTGTACACTGCTTTGAGATCCAAGGATATAGGGCTGGATATCAATTTTAAAAATATATAGTAATATGGTTTCTTCTGCTAACTCCCAACATCAATATCCCTATTACCAAGGTAAAATGTGTATTTTGGGTCGTGTTTATGCACACTGAGATTTCTAATACGCACTGGAGGGCGTTAAAGCATAACCGTCAAGTTTAAATTATTACAGAATATTCAGCTTCACAAACAAGATTAATTTTGTGTTTGAGTGCCAAAAGTCCTTTCGTGGGTAACTCTATATATTTACTCAGAGTTAATTTTCGTTATGCCCAACGGTTTTTATTCACTCAGGTCGCAATCCCAGCTTCCCCACCCGTCGAGGGAGCGTGACCTCATTTAGAAAAGGCAACTATGGCTAAGAAATTTACACGGGGAGGGATAAATACAGTATTAAGAAAAGCGACTTCTTCCGCGGCGCATGCGCCCCAGAGAACTGGAAGCTTGAAAAGCCTAGAGAGAACGAGAACATGCGCGAAAAATGCAACTGCGCATGTGCTAGGGTGTGGGTTGGGGCAACGGGTGGAGGTGCTGGTTAGACGAGAAGAGTTTTTGAAAAGGTTCGAGAGAGAACGTGCGCTAAAAGAGGCGTTGCGCGTGCGCGTCGGGCTGTGGAGAAGGCGGTGGCGAAGATACAGAGGCGTGCGCCTGCGCGACAGCGGGACATCCGGCGGTTGTTGGTATGCACGCCGTTGAGGACGACGAAGCGGTAAGGGTGGGGGTGAGTGGTGCGCATGCGTCCTTCTTAGGGTCTGGTGGAAGGACTCCAGCGGAAGGGAGAAAGGAGGTGGGCATTTTGCTGCGTCACCAGCCGCTGGGAAGCCGCCGTTGCTGGAGACGGAGCGCGAGCGAGCGGGGAGAGCGCGCGCGCGCGTGTGTGTGAGGTGCTTTGTGGGTAACAGGCCTCAGCCTTTGAGCCCGGAGAGGGAGGGAAGGAGACGCCAGTGCCGTTGCCGTCCCCAGCGCCGCTCTTCGGTCTTCTTTCTCGTCCTTGCCGAGAGACCTTCAGTCCTGCGCCTGAGGTTTCCCCGGACGAGCCCTTTGGAGAGAGAGCGGGAGAGAGAGAGGAGGAGGAGAGAGCGAAGAAGACGAGCCAGAGCCGCCGCCACTAACGCCGTTCGCCATGTGAGTGAGTGAGGGAGGAAGGGTAGGCAGAACGGTGGCTGGGCCGGGAAGGAAGGGACCGAAAGGCACTGGGACAACGGCCGTGGGGGATGGATAGATGGATGGGTATGTGTGTGCGTAAGAGAGTGGGTGTATATACGGGGTTGTGTGTGTGTGTGTGTGTATCTTACTGATAATCGGCGTCCTTCCTTTCCTCCCATAGGCCTCGTTAGAGGAGGTAGTAATGGTGTGTGGAGCGGTGGAAATAGGGCATGGGGCATATCTACCTGTAAATACCTATATGCACACACCGGCACTGGTATTTAAGGAAGGTGAGCGAGCAAAGGGGGCCCTGAGTGTGGGTTTAGTTTGCTTCCCTTAGAATTTTCCCGAAGAAAGAGCTGAGAGAAATGTCCCTGAGGACGTACAGAGCGCGCTTTCTTGGCCACCGAGTAAACTACGAAATCTCTTTGCCCGCATCGGTTGGGTGTTTCGAAGGAATTTCAACAAATTTAGGCCATGGCAGTTTCTATGTGCCGGCCCTGAAATCAGGAGCTTCCTCACTTGCACCTGATGGGCCAAGGGTAGGGGAGTTAAAAGTGATGGGTCAGGAGAAAGTCTGGAGGTGGGTGGATCGATTTCATTTTGTAATAACCAGAATTACAGAGTTAATTATGTAGTGAAAGGAGAAAAAATGCTTGCTGGTCTAGGTTGTGTTGGAAGTTTAGTTTTAGTTTGAGAAGAGCTTTAAGGTAGGAGCTCCCAGTATGAGGGATGAGGCCAAGAGAGAGAAGGACATGAAAGCAAGCCCAAGATTATTGAGAGGAGGAGGTAGAGTACAGTATATGAGATTAGAAACTGAAGCCCATGTAGCATTCTGGAAGTTCTGCTTTAAGGGCATTTATTAGATAATGTTTTTTTAAAAACTGTTCCAAACCATCTTAAATTAATCAGGTTGGGATGCCTGATTCAGAAACTGAGAAATAAGCATGAGAGATGAGCAGGTAATTTGTGGAAGGAGACCAAAAAAACAGGTGGGGTGTGGGTTAAAGATACTTAAACATTCCACTTGATTAATAGCAAAAGTGATACATAAGAAGAAATCTTCACTTGGCAAGAATTCCATTCAGGTTTTAAAACAAGCAAAAGTTGATGAAATACTCAACATGTAGATAATGAGCAGAAGTCCATTTGTTGGACATAACGTTCTTGCTTTGTAATAACTGTCATGGGAGTATGTGGATGATTTGCAGGGTTCACGACAGCCATCTTTACAGCAGACTTTGAATCCATGGTGTTTTGGCCATGTATCTTCCCTGTAACCTCAGAGAGTTTGTTTCATAACTAAAAAATTTTCTAGCCTCTTCAGTAGTATCTATATGTGGTGAAAGATGTGCAAATATATTGGCCTGTTAAGATCTTCAAGCTGTATAACAGTTTTGGTAAGATGCCATTGTGTCATAAACCCATGTTATGCTGCTCAGGTTTATTTTAAAAATTGCATATGTGTACTGCATGCAACTTGGTATTCTGATATCTCTGAAGGCTTGTAAGTACAGTACATGGTAGTCCTGTAGGAAGGGAGAGAGACCTGTTTTCTCAACTGCCAAAAGGTCTCTAGTTTGGTGGACAAGTTTTTAGTTTTTGAATAGCCAATTTAATTCAGGTTTGACAGTGGGTTCCTGTTGGTCATAGCTGCACAGAGCAGCCTTTGAAAGTTCAAGAGATTTTTGAGACAGGTGTTGTCTTCTTCCCACAAACAACCAAAGTGCAGCTGCTTTGAATATCCCAACAAAGTGTCTGTATTGTGCTTCTAGGAATAATTGCTCCTTCACTTCCCTGCCAACCTCACCTATTCAGACAAAGCTGCACGTTTAGTTATGTTTTGCTCTATGGTTTTAGGAAAGTTCACAGATATCCTGGCTTGTTCTTCTTAATGCCCATTTTGGATTGAACCTCGAAACCACACCACCTTGTCCACAGCAGCTGACTCTGTACACAGCACCTTGTGCAGGGATATTTCATGCCAGCTTGTAGAAAAGTGGTAAGGCCAAAAAGTAAAGTTCAGGGGAGACAAGGCCAAACTCAGAAGTATGAGGAAAGATATTATATATATAAAATGAAGAAAGAAAGAGCATGCTCAAAGCGTGAAATTAGATGCTGTTTGTTATCTAAACCTGTGTACTCATCTTGAAGCAGCAAAAATTTACCTTGACGATCCAAGAAGAGCCTGAAAAGAGATGCATATGTCCTCAAAAGATGTTTTGAATGTCTGTATGCTTAGTGACCTTGACCAAATTATTTTATTTTCCCACTGTCCAGCTGTTTTGGAAAGAAATAAAGGTCTAATTCTAGGTGAAATAGCATCGGAAACAGTATTTCATAACAGCAGTTCCTAGTTCAGATGTTCGTATCTTAGCCTTGGGGACTTCTCTCACCTTGCTTCCCTTGTGAATGCTCTGATTAACTTCTTGGCTTGGTCAAATCATAGTTTGTTGCTACATGCAAATTATACAAACTGTGGTTCTTGCTAGTTTTCATTTGCTTCCAAATCAGAGTTGGAAGCCCATTCTCAGTTAGTCTGCTTTATGTAAATCATTATCTGCAAGCTTAAGATGTTTAAGATACGATAATTTGACAAAGGACCGTTCCATATTATACTGTTATAGTGCTGTTATTCCTCTTTCAGCATCCTGTGGAATCCTGAGGTTTGCAGTTTAGGAGGGGCATTTAAAATTCTCAGCCAGAGAGCTCTTTGGCCTCAGTAAACTACAAACCCCAGAATACCACAAGATGTTGAAAGTGGAATAATAGCACTGTAACAGCATAGTATGGAAAGGCCCTAAGGCAGTGATAAAAGGGGAAATATATATGAGGGGAAAGTGAGTACATGAACTCAGGACTTAGGTGCAAATAACAATCTCTTATTGATTGTTTGTTCGGGTTTTTTATGTATTTGGAATACTTGCAGGCTGGCTCGTGGAAAAAATCCTCAGAAGT
>CAOKZL010007251.1:0-10179 GCA_948472985.1 Iguana delicatissima | reverse complement strand
AAGATATATCACTCAATTAAAGAATGTATGCCCTATCACACTACAGTGTTGTAATGCTATTATTCTACTTTCAACATCCTATGGAATCCTGGGGTTTTGCACAGTTAGGGAGGCGCCTTTAGAATTCTCAGCCAGAGAACTCTTTGGCTTCAGTAAACTGCAAACCCAAAATGCCACGGGATCTTGAAAGTGGGATAGTAGCAGTGACAATGAAGTGTGATGTAGCCCCTGTGTTGGTTCCCCCCATTTCCATTTGGTTAGAGTACGGATAATAGCCAACGCACGTGGAAGCCACTGCTTGTTAAAGCCACCCTTTGCCTCCTTGCCTAGACCACAAAATGGCTTACTGTAATAGAAAGCCAAGAAAAATCAGAAATGGCACATAGTCCGATCTCCAGGTTTCAGCTGAAAATTATCACTGGCACAACACCCAGACTGAAGTGATTTCATTAGGTACTTTACAACAGCTCATGACAAGGCATATTTGAGCTTTGTCAACTCAGCTAGGCAAGGTCAAGTAGTACCACAGGTGATGAGAGTTTTTCAGTGTTACCTTTTCATTTCTTCAAATTTTGAATGTTTTTAAAAAAGATTGGAAGAAAATTTGATTTGTAGGCCTTGCACTTCATTGAAGCAAGATGTGCATGCGTGTCTTGTCTCCTCTCATACAAGGATGATATTTCTACATATTGGGAAATTTGTGTGTGATCACAGTTACTCACAGTAGTTGGATGGGCACAGATTGAGGATGAGGCCCATAATGAAGCAGAATGAGACTGCTGCCTCAAACAACACATTTTGGACACCATGAAGGAGCAGCAACTTATTAGTTACCTGACTGGTAGTTATTGTAACTTGTACTGCCATGACAGGGAAGGTGCTTTGTGGGATTTTACGCTTCAAATGTCAAAATATTGTGAGAGGCTTTGGTTACTGTGCATATTGACTTGGGTAGCTAAGAAGTATGGTTTGTCTCTTGTACCTCACGAAGCAAAATTTCTGGCACTGGTGGTAGAAATTTTCACTGGATTTTTTTAAAAAGGGTGGGGGGGCATGACTGCAACATGGATCATGCAGACCAGTGCTGCCAGGTTTCTACAAACAGAGATTTGGCCTCAACAGGCACATGTGTGGATGCCTGTAGTCATACACATACTCTCTGGGACTCTGGGTAGTCACTTGCTCCTCAATCCATCTCTAGGAATAAAATAGCCCTTGTACAGCAGAGCTAATAAGTTTGCAGATGAAGTTGCAGCAAAACAAACAATAAATCAGTAGTTTTTCCTCACAACAAATACAAAACATATATAGCAATTTTGCCAAGCTCCAAAGTTTCTTCCAGATGGACTGAAATCCTGCTTTCGTCATAGGGGTCATCATTTCCTTCTGCAATATTGTTATGCTCTGAGGCAGCCCTCTCTAATTTGCACCCAGCTCCAGATGTGCTGGTCTACAATTTCCATCATTTCCAGACAGATGGGCAAAACTCACAGGCTGGGACATGTGCCCTAAGTTAAGTTTCTTGATTGTTGTTGTTGTGTGTGCCTTCAGTGTTTTCCAACTTACAGCAACCCTAAAATGAACCTATCATGGAGTTTTCTGAGGCTGAGAATATGTGATGGACCCCAGGTAACAGAATGCCCTCCATGGCTGAGTGGGGAATTGAACCCCTCAGAGTCGTAGTCCAAAGCTCAAACCACTATATCACAATGGCTCTCAAGTTTTTTAATAAGCCTCCTTAAATGCTTCATCAGTATTATTCATGCTCATGCTGCTTTATACCTCATGCAGTGAATTCTTTATATCACGTATATTTGTATCATCACATTGGTTAATGTGAAGGTGCTGATCACAGAATGCACAAAATGTACTTTACAGAATTTCAAAATGTAGGTGTGAACATTAGCTCTAGTTATCAAATAATGATGCAGTTTGGAAAGTGTTATTTCCCATCCCATCTTAGCCCTGAAGTCATACATTTTATTATTTGCTGCTATAGGCCTTTTCAGATATTCCCTTGAAAGACAACAAAGGGATCATAAACATTTTGGATATATTAAGAATTTTGTAACTCAAAAGAGAAGAAGTTGTATTCATTTTGGTTTTCCAAGTTTACAGGAAAATCTTAAAATGATATCATATCTTGTAATATTATAATATTACTTTTATATTACTACATCAGAAATCAATCAATTAATATTAAAAGAGTATTACCTTTGATATTCTGCCTTTGAAAAAAAGTCTATATGATGCCTTATGAAATAAGAAATACAGTTTAAATCTAGACTTAGGGCTTTCCCACACTACACTTTTATAGTGCTATTATTTCACTTTCAACATCCTGTGGAATTCTGGGGTTTGTAGTTTTACTGAGGCCAAAGAGCTCTTTGGCTTGGGATTTCTAAATGCCCCTCCGTAAACTGAAATACCCCAGGATTCTGTAGGATGTTGAAACAGTGTAGGGCAGAAAGGCCCTTAAATCATATTTACAAGGAAGAAGACCTGTTGGAATCATGATTACCTTTTCCCCTTGACTTCACTGAGGCCATGTCCGCACTACACTGTTGTGGTGCTACTATTCCACAGCTCGATATCCTATGGAATCCTGGGGTTTGTAGTTTAGGGAGGGGCTTTTCGGATGTTGAAAGTGGAATAATAGCACTATAACAGTGTAGTGCAACATACCTCTAGGTATGTCTAAATATGAATCCAACCCATAATTTTAAAAAAAAATCTTACGAACCATAAAATGGAAGAAAAGGTAAGATTACTACTAGATAGTTCTGGGCAATAATAATGGGAAAGAATTTAGAACTAGCAGTCCACTGTTTAGTACACTGCCAGAGGGGGGCCGATTCATGTGGCTGTCCAGATGCAGTCTGACTTCAGATCCAAGCACTTCTAGCACAGTCAACAGTAAGAAACACTAGAGATGTCCCAATAACATCTGATTCCATCTCTGGTTTAGCAGACATAATTATGTCTCACAGCCAAACAAAAAGAGAGAGAGAGAGAGAGAGAGTTAGGTAACAAAAGAGACAGACACCCAGAACAGAGATCAAGAGGATGAGGTGATCTATGAGAATGGATTATTTCATATGAGGGTATTAGATAGAATAATATGGAAGTAAGTGGTTCTATCCAGGTATATTATCTCTTTGAGGAGATTACAGCACAGAACAGAGATGGGGAACCTGCAGCTGCCTAGAATTTATTCAGCTGAAACTCACAAATTTCAGCCCTAGCCAGGTTGACTGGTGCTGAGAGGAAATTGGATATTCAGATGACCACCATTTCCCCAGTTGTAGTATAAATATTGATACAAGGTACACAGCAGTACTTTGAAGTATTTGTTAAATTCTATTCCTATCTGGTTTCTAGTCTCTTGTTGCTGCAGAAAAAGAAATAGCTTTGGTCACTCTAGTCAATGATATGGGGTGGAGTAAGAGCACTCAATAACTTTTTGCAGGAAAATCACAAAGGGGATTATGCTTGATGACTTAAAGATTAACAAATTCTATTTGACATTATCTTTCATTGATGGCATTGCCCCTAGCTGTCCTACTGCCTGAAGTCAGAGTAGAGGTACCATGTTGCACCAGATTCACCAGTCACACAAGACTAGGTGGAACAGATGCCACAGGCCAGAAAAATTCTACAGAAAATACTTTTTGGAACCAATGTAGGCAAAACCTCCAAAAATGGCCAGGGATGCCAACTTTTCAGAAAACCAAGGACATTAAATTCAGCAGATGCACAGGACTAGACAGGAGTGATGTCACAAGTCATAGAAATTCCTCAGGAATCAATTTCCACTACCCATTTCAGGCAAAACATGTGTGCTTTGGAAAATAGCCCATAAAACAAAAATTTCTGGTCACCAAGCTTAACAAATCACCAGTTGAAAAATAATAAATGGGATGCAACATGCCAGAACACACACACACACGCACAAATAAATTTTTTAAAAAAATAATAACAGGAATCAGGGCCAAATGTCTGTATGCTAGAACATGGCCCAAAAAAGTCAATTTTCCAGGAAAGCATGTCTGGAAGAGCACAAAGAGGTGGCTCATATGGAACTTTTGTAGCTGTTTAAATTATACCCATCTAAAGTTGTGAGTGTTTGCTGAATTGGTAGGTGTGACTTTCTACATCTCTCCTATCTTTTACAGGACATACATGTGCATAAATTAAACTGATAAGGTAATATAATACAATGCTTACAAAAAATTAGAAATAGATTATATAACTTATATATAAGAAAATGGAGATACAAAAACAAGACCAGAATCAAATTGTAGGGTAGACTCTCAACTGCTAGTAGCAAAAGTTAGAGTAAAGCTAAAGAAGAACATTGTATCAGTCATCATGTTCAAAATGCAACCTGAAGAACATCTCTGTAGAATTTGAAGCCCATTTACAAGCAGCTAAGGGCAGACAAGAAACAAAATAGAAAGGTGGCAGATATAGGATCAGAATCCTAGCTGCAGCTGTTCAGCAATGTGTGCAGGGATGAGAGAGAAAACTACTATCATAATCAATGCAGTGAAACAGAAGATGACAACAAGAAAGGTAGAACAAGAGATCCTATCTACAAGATCCAAAAAAATCAAAGAGAAATGTAAACTAAGAGTGGGAGTGCTTCTGCGGTTGAGCAAGAGAACATGCTACTGAATAAAGAAAATAAAAAGGTGATGGAAAGAATAAACTGAAGAACTATATACAAGAGCTGAAAGGATGACAGTTTCATTAAAAAAGAAGAACCATTTGAAGATGAACCCACAACTTTAGAAAGTGAAGTGGGAGAAATAAATCACTAAAAACAGATGCGATACCAAGAGAACCATTTCAAGCTGCTAGACAGAATCCACTCAAATTCTAACAAAAATCTGCCCACAAATACAGAAAACAAAGGCTTACAAATTGGAAACATTGTAATATACATCGCAGTCTCCAGGAAACAGGCTAGTAGGGACTGCAATCACTATTGGACCACTGGATTAATCTCCCTTGCAAGCAGAGTGATGCCCAGAATTTTACAACAAAGAATTTCACCATATATGGAGTGATAAATGTCAGACATCCAAGCTAGGTTAAAAAAAAAAAGAAAAGGCACAAGGGATCATATTGCAAACCTATGTGGATAAATATTCTCCAAGAAATACATTGATGTAATTCAAACATATTAATTCATTAATTTATTCTTTTTTGTACTTCGATCGTTGATTTATTTTTATTTATTTAATTTAGTTATTATTAAATTAATTAGCTAATTTTTACAGGCATGATTATGGATACAAAATTCAGTATAAAATTCAACATTTTAACTGTCTGCATTTTTTTCTTGCCATTATTATTATTTTATTATTTCATGATTATTACTAAATGTAATTTCGTTGCGGGGTATTTAAAAAAAGTACACATATCAGGTTTCAAATATGCTGGGTATGTGACTGGCATGTGTGCGAACAACTAGAGTATGGGAAAGGCTGGCTGGCTTTCCTTCCTTCTTCCTTCCTTCCTTCCTTCCTTCCTTCCTTCCTTCCTTCCTTCCTGGAGAACAATTCTGCAATTCTGCAGCCAGCATGGGTACTGGCCTGCTGGAGGATTCTAGGAGTGACACCAAATAAATAAATATCCTATAAATAAATAAATATCCTGCAAATGACATGAGTGTGTGCATTAGGTAATTCTTCACTACTTTCTTCTCAAGGGAAGCAACAAGAGCCAGAATTCACTAACGCAGTTACAAACATAACCATTACATAGCTAATCTGCCCCTCCTGACCCAATGCCCTCCATCCTCACTTACTGGGCAGCAGTCATTGCAAACTAGAGAGGTCTGTTCCCCTCTTGATTGAGAAGCAGCTGACTTATGTACCCCACCTCTGTGGGCAGTCTCCAGTGTGACAAGCAGAAGTAGGATACCCATCACAATTTTTCCTCCCACTAGAGCAGTGGTTCTCAACCTATGGGTTCCCAGATGTTCGTGGACTTCAGCTCCCAGAAGCCCCAGTCACTATGGTCAATGCTCAGGGCTTCTGGGAGCTGAAGTCCACAAAGCACTGCCTGAGACCAGGTTGAGAACCACTGCACTAGAGATCTCTCATTTGGGAGGACATCAATCAGCTGCTTCTGTGGGCCCAAGGCCCTCTGGGTAGGCCCTGTGTTACACACTCACACATATTGGTTCAGCCTGCTTTCACACTAACGAACATATCTTGGGGTTAGTTCATGATGTTCCGTTGCTAGGTCAGGCTGCCCTGTATGCTGCAGTCCTGTGACAATAGCCAAGGAATGTTATCGATGGATGCTTCACTTCAGCAATACGTGTTGTAGTCTCTTGGTTCAGTTACGTATTGCTGAAGTGAAGCATCCATCGATAACATTCCTTGGCTATTGTCACAGGACTGCAGCATACAGGGCAGCCTGACCTAGCAACGGAACATCATGAACTAACCCCAAGATATGTTCGTTAGTGTGAAAGCAGGCTGAACCAATATGTGTGAGTGTGTAACACAGGGCCTACCCAGAGGGCCTTGGGCCCAACAGAAGCAGCTGATTGATGTCCTCCCAAATGAGAGATCTCTAGTGCAGTGGTTCTCAACCTGTGGGTCCTCAGATGTTTGTGGACTTCAGCTCCCAGAAGCCCTGAGCATTGACCATAGTGACTGGGGCTTCTGGGAGCTGAAGTCCACGAACATCTGGGGAACCCATAGGTTGAGAACCACTGCTCTAGTGGGAGGAAAAATTGTGATGGGTATCCTACTTCTGCTTGTCACACTGGAGACTGCCCACAGAGGTGGGGTACATAAGTCAGCTGCTTCTCAATCAAGAGGGGAACAGACCTCTCTAGTTTGCAATGACTGCTGCCCAGTAAGTGAGGATGGAGGGAATTCTACCAGGAGGGGCAGATTAGCTATGTAATGGTTATGTTTGTAACTGCGTTAGTGAATTCTGGCTCTTGTTGCTTCCCTTGAGAAGAAAAGTAGTGAAGAATTACCTAATGCACACATGTCATTTGCAGGATATTTATTTATTTATAGGATATTTATTTATTTGGTGTCACTCCTAGAATCCTCCAGCAGGCCAGGTGCCCAGTGCTGGCTGCAGGAATTCCAGAATTGTTATTCCCAGGAAGGAAGGAAGGAAGGAAGGAAGGAAGGAAGGAAGGAAGGAAGGAAGAGAAGGAAAGCCAGCCAGCCTTTCCCATACTCTAGTTGTTCGCACACATGCCACCCAGCATATTTGAAACCTGATATGTGTACTTTTTTTTAAATACCCCGCAACGAAATTACATTTAGTAATAATCATGAAATAATAAAATATAGTCATGGCAAGAAAAAATGCAGACAGTTAAAATGTTGAATTTTATACTGAATTTTGTATCCATAATCATGCCTGTAAAAATTAGCTAATTAATTTAATAATAACTAAATTAAATAAATAAAAATAAATCAACGATCGAAGTACAAAAAAGAATAAATTAATGAATTAATATGTTTGAATTACATCAATGTATTTCTTGGAGAATATTTATCCACATAGGTTTGCAATATGATCCCTTGTGCCTTTTCTTTTTTTTTTTAACCTAGCTTGGATGTCTGACATTTATCACTCCATATATGGTGAAATTCTTTGTTGTAAAATTCTGGGCATCACTCTGCTTGCAAGGGAGATTAATCCAGTGGTCCAATAGTGATTGCAGTCCCTACTAGCCTGTTTTCCTGGAGACTGCGATGTATATTACAATGTTTCCAATTTGTAAGCCTTTGTTTTCTGTATTTGTGGGCAGATTTTTGTTAGAATTTGAGTGGATTCTGTCTCAGCAGCTTGAAATGGTTCTCTTGGTATCGCATCTGTTTTTAGTGATTTATTTCTCCCACTTCACTTTCTAAAGTTGTGGGTTCATCTTCAAATGGTTCTTCTTTTAATGAAACTGTCATCCTTTCAGCTCTTGTATATAGTTCTTCAGTTTATTTCTCCATCACCTTTTTATTTCTTCTTGATCCAGTAGCATGTTCTCTTGCTACTCGTATAGCATTCCCACTCTTAGTTTACATTTCTCTTTGATTTTTTTGGATCTTGTAGATAGGATCTCTTGTTCTACCTTTCTTGTTGTCATCTTCTGTTCACTGCATTGATTATGATAGTAGTTTTCTCCATCCCTGCACACATTGCTGAACAGCTGCAGCTAGGATTCTGATCCTATATCTGCCACCTTTCTATTTTGTTTCTTGTCTGCCCTAGCTGCTTGTAAATGGGCTTCAAATTCTACAGAGATGTTCTTTCAGGTTGCATTTTGACATGATGACTGATACAATGTTCTTCTTTAGCTTTACTCTAACTTTTGCTACTAGCAGTTCATAGTTTACCCTACAATTTGATTCTGGTCTTGTTTTTGTATCTCCATTTTCTTATATATAAGTTATATAATCTATTTCTAATTTTTGTAACATTGTATTATATTCCCTTTTATCAGAAAAATTTTATGCAAATTATGTCCTGTAAAAGATAGGAAATGTAAAAAGTCACACCTACCAATTCAGCAAACCTCACAACTTTAGATGGGTAAAAAACGGCTACAAAACCCCATATGAGCCACCTTTTGTGTCCCAGACATGTTTTTGGGGAAAATTGATTTTTTGGGCCATGTTCTAGCATAAAAATTTGGCCCCAAAAATTTGTTATTTTTTTTTTAAAAAATTTATTTGTCCCTTGTGTGTGTGTTCTGGCATTTGATCCCTTTTAAATTATTTTTCAACTTTTTTGTTAAGCTTCCACCGGGAAAATTTTTGTTTTATGGGCTTTTTTCCCAAAGCCCCACATGTTTTGCCTAAAATGGGTAGGGGAAAACCCCCCTGGGGAAATTTTCTATGACTTGTAACATTCCTTTTAAGTCCTGTGCATCTGCTGAATTTAATGTTTGGTTTTTGAAAAGTTCCCCCCCGGGCCCACATTTTGAATTTTCCCAAAAAGTTTTTTTCTGAGAATTTTTCTGGCCTGTGGCATCTGTTCCACCTAGTCTTGTGTGACTGGTGAATCTGGGGGCCATGGTACCTCTACTCTGACTTCAGGCAGTAGGAAAAGCTAGGGGCAATGCCATAAAATGAAAGATAATGCAAATAAATTTTTTAATCTTTAAGCTACTGCAATTTTCCTTTTTGGGGTTCTGCAAAAAGTTATTGAGTGCCTTTCTCCACCCCCCTATCATTCACTAAAGTAAACCCAAAACTATTTCTTTTTTACAACAAACTAGAAACCAGATGGGAAAAAATTTAAAAAAATATTCAAAGTACTGCTGTGTACCTTTTTTAATATTTATCCCCAACTGGGGAAAGGGGGCATCTGAATATCCAATTTCCCCCTCAGCACCAGTAAATTTGGGGTGAAAAAATTTTTGAATTTTAGCTGAATAAATTTAGGCAGCTGCCCGGTTCCCCCTCTCTGTTCTGTGCTGTAATCTCCTCAAAGAAAAATTAATTTTTCCTGGATAAACCACTTATTTTCCCTATTATTCTATCTAATACCCTCATATGAACTTACCCCTTTTCATAGATCACCTCATCCTCTTGATCTCTTTCTGGGTGTCTGTCTTTTTGTTACCCCAACTCTCTCTCTCTCTCTCTCTCTTTTTTTTTTGGCTGTGGGCATAATTTTTCTTTCTAAAAGGGAAAGGGTAATTTTTATTGGACAGCAATCCCCCGTGTTTTTACTTTACTGTTTTAGAAGTGCTTGGATCTGAAGTGAGTTGGACAGCCACATGAATTGGCCCCCCTGGCATGTTAAACAGTGGGGGCTTAATTTTAAATTCTTTCCCATTATTATTCCCCGAACTATTAGTAGTAATCTTCCCCTTTTTTTTTTTTGGTTCGTAAGATTTTTTTTTAAAATTTTTGGGTTGGGTTCATATTTAGACATACCTAGAGGTATGTTGCACTACATTTTTATAGTGCTATTATTCCACTTTCAACATCCAAAAACCCCTCCCTAAACTTAAAACCCCGGATTCCATAGGAATGAAAGTGGAATAGTAGCACCACAACAGGTGATGCGGGGCATGGGGCCCCAGTGAAATCAAAAGGGGGAAAAAGGGAATCATGATTCCAACAGGTCTTCTCTAAATATGATTTAAGGGCCCCTTTTCCCCACACTTTTTTTCAACATCCTACAGAA
>CAOKZL010007127.1:0-11406 GCA_948472985.1 Iguana delicatissima | reverse complement strand
AAGGGGGAAAAAAATTTTTTGGGAAAAAATTTTTTTTGGGTTAAATTTTTCCCTTTTTTGGGGAAAAAAAATTTTAAAATTTTTTTAAAAATTTTTTTTTTTTTAAAAAAAACCCCTTTTTTTTAAAAAAATTTTTTGGAAAAAAAAAATTTTCCCTTTTTCCCCTTAAGGAAAAAAATTTTTTTGGTTTTAAAAACCCCCCCCCCCAAAAAAACCCCCTTTTTTTTTGGGGGGGGGGTTTTTTTAAAAAAAAATTTTTTTTTTGGGGAAAAAAACCCTTTTTTTGGGGGGGAAAAATTAAATTTAACCCTTTTTTTTTTTTTAAAAAAAAAAGGGGGAAAAAAAAAAAATTTTTACCCAAAAAAAAATTTTTTTAAAAAAATTTTTTAAAAAAAAAAAAACCCCAAAATTTTTTAAAAATTTTTTTGCCCCCCCCCCAAAAAAAAAATTTTTTTTTTTTAAAAAAAACCCCAAATTGGGGCCCTTTTTTTTTTAAAAGGGAAAAAATTTTTTAAAAGGGGGAAAAAAAAAAAAAAAAAGGGGTTTTGGGGAAAAAAAAATTTTTTTGGGGAAAAATTTTTTTCCCCCCGGGGGGGGGGTTTTTTTTTTTTTAAAAAAAAAAAAAAAGGGGGGAATTTTTTTTTTTTCCCTTTTTCCCCCCTTTTTTTAAAAAAAATTTTTTGGGGGGGAAATTTTTTCCCCAAAAAAACACGGGGCCTTGCCTAAAAAAGGGCCCCCCCTTTTTTTTGGCTTTTTTAAAAAAAATTTTTAAAAAATTTTTTTTTTCCCCCCCCCCCAAAAAAAAATTTTTTTTAAGAAAAAATTTTGGGGGGGGGGCCCCCCCAAAAAGGGTTTTTTTTGGAAGGGGGAAAACCTTTTTTTTGGGGGGGTTTTTTTTTTTTTTAAAAAAAGGGGAAAGGGTTTTTTTTTTTTAAAATTTTTTTTCCCTTTTTTTTTAAAGGAAAAAAAAAAATTTTTTAAAAAAAAAAAACCCCCGGGTTTTTTTTCCCCCCCCCCCAAAAAAAAAAAAAAATTTTAAAAAAAGGCCCCCCCGGGTTTTTTTTTGGGGGGGGTTTTTTTTCCCCCAAAAGGTTTAAAAGGGAAAAATTATTTTAAACCTTTTTTCCCCTTTTTTGGGGAAATTTTTAAAACGGGGGGAAAAATTTTTTTTTCCCCCCCAAAAAGGAAAAAGGGGGGGTTTCCAAAAATTTTTTTTTTGGTTTTTTTTTGGGAAAAAAAAAGGGGAAGTTTTTTTAAAAAATTCTTTTTTTTTTTTTTTCCCCCCCCCCCCCAAAAAAAATCCCCCCCCCCCCAAAAAAACCCAAATTTTTTTTAAAAAAAAAAAAGGGGGGGGTTTTCCTTTTAAAATTTTTAAAAAAAAAATTTTTTTTTTTAAACCTTTTTCCCCCGGGAATTAATTTAAAAAAATTTTTTTTAAATTTTTTTAAAATTTTAAAAAAAATTTTTTTCCCCTTTAAAAAAAAACCCAAAAAAAAAAAAAATTTTTTTAAAAATTTTTTTAAAATTTTTTTTTGGGGGGAAAAAAAAATTTTAAAAAGGAAAAGGGGGGGGGGAAAAAGGGGTTGGGGGGAAAAAATTTTTTTTTGGGGGGGGGGGGAAGGAGGGGGAACGGGGAAAAAAAAAAAGGGTTTTTAAAAAAAATTTTTTTTTTGGGGAAAAAAAGGGGTTTTGGGGGGGGGGTTTTTAAAGGGTTTTTGGGGGGAAAAAATTCAAAATTTTTTTAAAAACTTTGAAAAAAAATTTTTTCCCCTTTGAAAAAAAAAAAAAACCCCCCTTTTGGGGTTAATTTTTTTTAAAAAAAAAAAAAAAAATTTTTTTTTTTTTGGGCCCCCTTTTTAAAAAATTTTTTTTTTAAAAAAAAAATTTTTTTTTCTTTTTTCCCCAAAAAAGGGGGTTTTCTTTTTTTTAAAACCCTTTTTTTTTTTTTTCCCCCTTTTTTTTTTTTTAAACCCCCATTTTTTTTTCCCCCCCCCCCAAAAATTTTCCCCCCCCCGGGGAATTTTTAAAAAACCCCCGGGGGGGGGAAAAAATTAACATTTTAAAAAAAACCCCCGGGGAAAAAAAAGGGGGGGTTTTAAAAAAACCCCCTTTCCCCCATTTGGGATAAAAAAAGCCCCCAAAAAAAAATTTTTTTCCCCAAAAAAACAAAAAAAAAAAAAAAAAAAGGGGGGTTTTTAGTAAAATAGCAAGGCCTACTGTCTATAGACAAGAAATGATAAGAGTTAGGGACTATATCCCATATGATCTCTTTATTTTGGGGGGAGAGAACTTTGAATAACAGAAGAACAGGTGAGTTTGGGAGAGAATAGAAGCATGGAAAAGAAGGAAAAAAGTGAGTTTTGGAATGGGGCTGGGGTGGGAATAGGGAGTGATTTGTTTGCTAGCAGGTACACCAGGGCCTAAGTACCAGGGCCCTCTCAGGATGTGATAAGGTGGCAGTGGGTCTTGTATAGAAGGAAAGAGTTTGGGAGTCTTTCAGGTGGGGGCGCACTGTGACACTAGGTAACTTCTCACGATTGTATTCTAATTGGCTTCTGTTATATATTACTGTGTAATATAGAATCTTATTTGACCCTTTCAGAATGTCAGGCTATCTTAGACCTGAAAGGCAGGTTTTCCCTCCAGGGGTTATATGATCTTTGGAGTTTTTTCATGTATAGGGTACATTGTAACTCTCTTCAGTAACTTCTCCTCTTGACAAATTACATTCTGAACTGGTTGCTATTGTATATTGTTTATAATAGACAATTACTATATAATATGTAGTTCTTTATTGTGTTACTTTTATAATACCGGGTTTCTCTAATGAGTAAAAAACTTACCTCAAACCCTTCCCCCATTTCCTTCTTTCTTCTCCTTCTAGATTACTGTCATTTTCCCACCCTTCCTATTGTGCTTTTTTATCTACCTCCTCAAAGTATGTGACCAGACCCACTAATGGAGGAGGTAGATAAAAGAGCACAATAGGAAGGGTGGGGAAAATAGACAGTGAGAATGTAGAAGGAGAAACCAAGAAAGAAGGAAATGGGGGAAGGGTTTAGGTAAGTTTTTTACTCATTGAGAACCCAGTATTGTGAGAGTAACACAATAAAGAACTACATATTATATAGTAATTGTATATTATAAACAATATACAATAGCAACCAGTTCAGAATGTAATTTGTAGAAGAGGAGAAGTTACTGAAGAGAGTTACAATGTACCCTATACAGTGAAAAAACTCCAAAGATCATATAGGTCCATGGAGGGAAAACCTGCCTTTCAGGTCTAAGATAGCCTGACATTCTGAAAGGGTCAAAATAATATCATACAAGATTCTATATTACACAGTAATATATAAACATAAAGTGATTCAGAATACAATCAGTAGAGAAGTTACTAGTGTCACAGTGCACCACCTGAAAGACTCCAAACACTTTCCTTCTATACAAGACCACTGGCCATTATCTCCTGAGAGGGCCCTGACTGCTTTAGGGCCCTGGTCTCCTGCTAAGCAAACAAATCACTCCCTCCACCCCAGCCCCATTCCAAAACTCACTTTTTTCCTTCTTTTCCATGCTTCTCTTTCTTCTTTCCCAAACTCACCTGTTCTTCTGTTCTAGAAAGTTCTCTCCCCCCGAAAATAAAGAGATCATATGGGATATAGTCCCTAACTCTTATCATTTCTTGTCTATAGACAGTAGGCCTTGCTATTTTACTAAATGTGACACAGCAAGAGACATTCTATACTCAACATTCTTAACAACCTAATTCATTAAAGTATATTTTTAAGTACACCATTAATTCAGAAAAGTCAGATGAATGCAGTAGAAAAGTTAAGGGAATTAATAACTCAGCACGTCAATCAATGAGTTAATTCCAAGCCCTGCCAATTCTGAATTCACAGCCTGCACAGAATGACTATGAAAGGTGGAGTACCTCTACATACACTTGGAAGAAGGTGGTATGTTTCTTCCATTTCAGCATAGGTGTGTTTTAATCTCTTTAACTCCAGACCTAAAGAATTTTGTGCCATTCAGAAACTTGCCACTTTTCCTTGCTTACAAATATAATTGAACCAAAAAGAAATTGGATTTATGGATATATCCGATATTTATAGATTACCTGGCATTGTTGTTCCCATTACAGATGATCAATGTCTCTTTTCCCAACAGTACGTTAATGTGCTCCAAAGAATGGATTGCTCATTCTGTCCCTTCAGAGCAAATGATTTGTTGGATGGCTCTTTGAGTTCCATACCTGCCCCCCAAAACAACCCATAAACCATTTAAATGGAACAGACAAGTGAAGAGGTTCAGTTTCTTAAAATTTGTTTAATATCCATATTTTTGTCTGTTGGGCAAAGCCAAAACAGTCTGGCCTAGTTTCAAGTTACAAATCCATACACATTTCCTCTTTCCTTTCAGTAAAATGGACAGTGTGGCAATAAAAACGTTTGGTTACCCAAAAATAAAACCCATTTCAGCAATAACTTTTTTTTAAAAAAAAGGAAAAGGAAAAAAAAGTCACAGTCCGTATTTCTCATCCAGAGTGATTTCACCTGCTTCACTGATGAACACCATGAGAAGGCAGAAGTTCCTGCTCAGGCACAAACCATAGGGACTGAAATATGTGACAGCCACTATTTGGTGGGAGGAGGAAGAAGAAATACAATTTATGATTGAAAGGCTGGGATTTTTACAAAAACAAGCAAACTTAATTTCATTTGGAATAGGGTTCTCTACAGATGGTGAGATAAACAGCCAGATGTCCAACTGGCATATGAACATTTTAGTCTGTCAAACAGCAAAGAGTTGGTTAATTTCTAAGGAAGAAGAGAGCAAAAGGCAAAGATGATAGGCCTGAGCATTTACACAGTCTGCTTTGTGCCTTGGTTTCAGCTACAGAAAAAAATGTTGAGTCTCATCCCCAAATGACTGAGATATGGGGTCAAAGCTTCTTGTCCCTCACAAACAGACAACAGCTGTACTTTGCCATGGCAACCACAACATTTGCCTCTGCAACTTGTCTGTTCATGTATGGCTCCAAGCTACAATTAGTGAAAGACCTATGAGTAACCTTGGCAGACACGGAACCTGAAAAGTAACACACACATGCTGGTTTTCCTTTAAGAAAAAAAAAGGGATGTTGGGATGGGGGAAGGACACAACAATTGGCTTTATACTTTTGTACATGCCCAGAGGCAATTGAGAACTTGATTGTGGGAGAGAGGGAGTGAACTCTATTAGAAACTAAGACAACCTCAATGAGTGTAAGAGTATGATTTTTCTCTGTGCCAGATTTCGCCTATTTTCTTTATCCAAGTAAAAGGAGTCTAAATAGCAGCTGTTCCACCAAAGGAAGAACTGCAACTCACAGGTTTTTTTTAATGCCACTCCCTCGTTCTGGGGAACAAAACACCACACATTCACGAGAGCTGACCCACCTCTGAAGATAGACTCATGGAGCTAATGTGGGGTGGGATTCTTGTTTAAAGCTTCAAAAGCCTTTTAATGGTGCCATCAGTGTGTATGTATATGCCATATTTCCTTATTTCCTTATGCACAGTCTTGTTTAATATTTAAATCACAGGCATGGGTTCCTATATTGATCATACTATACATCTAGCTTGGTGATGAAGCCACTGGGGATGGTGGGGTGGGTACACACACTTGCTAACAGTCCAGATTCTATCTATCTGATCCACAGAAATAGCTAGATGTATGTACATATACATATACATACAGTCTTTACTTCCCAGCTGTGTCTTCCCACTCCTGGTCCCCCCCAAATCTCAATATGGTCTTATCCCCCTCTCCCTGCACTACTGCCTGGAGAAAGCAAAGTAGGGAGCATTGAGATTCAACAGTTGTGAACAAAGAATTTAAGTCCTGGCCAGGTGCCACCATACAGTACAACTTAAAAATATTTCCTGCAAACATCATTTTGGCCACAAGTGGGAGTCAAGTTTCAAGCAACTGGATTCTTTGGTTTAAATGTTTTTCTTAAAGATTAAAAAAAACAAGGACTGTAAAAAAAAACCCTCTTAACAGATAAAGGAACCCAAACAGAAGATTTATGATCAAAAAGTCTGTTTTTGAAGATGTGTTTCCTTTGGGGTGTTAATGCACTGTATAGAAGGTAAATGTTAAATGGAAAAGAAGAAGGGAGGGTGCTTTGACTAGTGTGTTCTGCCAGAGCCAACATCTGTGTGTTTTGAAGAGAACACCTTGGTCTGTAAGAGACCCTGGTCAATCAGTAGGAGAACCATGCGAGGAAAGCAGTTTTTTGTAAAAAGAAACACTTCAGTTTATTCTGATTTAGAGTGGAGAGACAACCGTCAAGTGACTGTCAAGAAGCAGCTCTTCTTGTAAGGAGTTTGTGGGGTGGGGGAGAATCTATGCTCACAGTTGTAATGTAAGCTTTGCATTGCATTGCACTCCCCTAAACAGAATATGAGGCCAACCTACGGGAAAAAGACTGCCACATCGACTTCCTAGTTAGTTCACTTTATAACCATAAAACCATAAAAATGGTTACTTTGATATTGAAATTATTTGGGGTAACATGCTAATGCTGGTGCTGTGAACAAGCAAGACGCCTGACTCCCTTAAATAAAAGGGAACAAGATGCCTTATGCCAATCCCTCAATGGAACCTCACAGCATTAAACTCTGTGGTATCTTCCCCTTCCCTCCAATGAAATGTAGCCTAAACTTTATTTAAAAGAAAAGAACGTATTTCTTAAATATTGACAGTGGGCAAAAACCTAGCCCCTTCACCCTGCCGCCAAGTCCACAATTCGCCACACAATGTGTGCGCACCCTGTGTCATGGAACCGCCCGGGTCTGTGGTGTTTGGAGTTCTACAGTACATGGAACCATCTTTTCCCTCCGCTGCCCAGAGCAGTTAGTGCCTTTGCAGTTAACCAACCTCCTCTCCCTTGGCCACTTAGCTTGACTTAAGTAGCCGTAGATCCTTGCCGAGAATCGATGATGCCTTTGTTCACGGATGGGACAAGAACACAAAGAGAAAAACAAAGAACCTGATACCGGTTTCTTAGGCCGTTTTGTGAATTCCTTGCCAATCCCAAGGCTGCATCTCAAAACATGTCTGACTCTCTCGGTTTCCTTCTGCAGTTCCCAGTTACGTGATTTTTTTTTTGGCCTATTGTTTCTGTTCAGTTTGAAGAGCTGTTATTAGAGGATCCAGAGGTTGAGGCACAGCAGCCCCAGCTGGGCTGCTTGTTGATACAGATTTGCGGATGTGAGGAAGCAAGTAGGGATCACATGCCAACTGCTGGACATCTATCCGGCTTCCTTCCAGATGCCAGGCAGCGCCTGATAAATGCCTGAAAGACAACCAGGGAAAGTAGAAACCAAGATGAAAAGTTAATACTGGTATTTCTTTTCTGGAAAAAGCAAGACCAGAAAAAGGAGAACAGGTTACTTAAAATTGACTTCCTCTGACTTACTGAAATTGCCTGTTCCTTGAGAGAATGAAAACAAAATGATTACTTTCAAGCCAGCCAAAGTATACCCTTGATATTAGGCACTGCCCCTTTAAGTCTTCAGTTGAAATGATGTGACGGCAGCTGCTATTTCTCCTGTGCTTCCTGTTCTGTCTTGTCTGCTTCCTCCCTCATCTTGCTGCTGTGAGCTCGTCCCCATATGCACCTCATAGCAGATGAACAATGAAGCAGTGGAAATGTGGGAAGAAGCCATTTCTCTTTACCCTCTCCAGGAGAAATGTTTAAGAACAATACTCAGTTCAAGAAGAGACAACTCTACAAGCTGGGAAATTCCAATGGTGAAATATAAATGCCTCTAAACTATTAGAATCCAGAAGAATGTGTCCCTGTCCTGGTGGATATTTGAACCTTTACTTACTCTGGTCTGCATTCTGTTGGCTATTCCCAGTTAGAGTACACCCAGCAAATCAATTATTTAATGATGAGTCAACAAATAGGTAAATCCCACTGATGGAATGGGTCTGCTCTAGTTGGGAATCGTAATAGGATTAAGGCCTATATTTTCACTGGTCAACAGGATATCGCCAGATGGCCTTCACTGTTGGGGAGAAGCCCCCTGCTAAAATGTCCTTTACTATTTTAGAGACTGTCACTAGAGTTTCCCCAGTTTCATAGACTGCACCAATGTATTTTTTTTTGACCTTAGCTTCTGGCGTTACTACTGGCTTTGGAGGAAACTGCACCTCTGTAGCTTTAAGGATTGTATTCTCCTGCAGAATATCCTGCTGTGATTGGTTGTGGCCAAGGCTGTAGAAGAGGAGAACAGCAGCTTTTATATCAAGATGAAAACTTGGGAAAGGGGCGGGAGGTATGTGTGCATAAAGAAACTAGATATCTGTGGCGATTTTTTTATTACTATTATTATTTTTACCATCACTTTTATTTATATCTCATCTTTTGCTCAGAACTGGGACTCAACATGGCTCAAACGTAAAAACAAATATAAATATATACAAAATGTTATTCTTAAAATTAAATTAATTAAATTACCTCTAGTATTAAAAACAATTTAAAACACGAATTAAAAAATTAAAAGATAAAAAGCAATTATAAAGCAGTACAGCAGGCTATTCGTTACAGTCAATTCTTGAAAGCTTGTTGGAGTAAAAAAGTATTTGTCTGCCAATGGAAGGCAAGCAATGAGAAGAGCAGGGCTGCCTTACTCAGGAAGGGAGTTCCAGAGCCTTGGGGCAACCATTAAGAAGGGCTGCTCCTATCCTCACCAAATGTTCAGGTGAAGGCAGTGGAACCAAGACAAAGCTTTCCATATGAAGACCCAAAACTTGGGCAGGATGATATAGGGAGAGACATTTTTTTGACAGAGCCTGGACCCATGCCATATAGGGTTTCTAGGTCAAAACCAGCACTTTGAATTGTGCCTGGAAGACTGGCAGCCAGTGAAGTTGTCATAACAAGGAACTTCCGGTTTTAATCAGCAGTCTGGCCACAGCATCTTGGACCTGCTGAATTTTCTAAACAGTTTCTAAAGGCAAGAAATGAAGAGGACATGACAGGATTTGAAACGGAATGTAACTTGAGGCATGTATCACCATGGCCAGATCAGATGTCAACAGGAATGGGAGCACCAGGCATGCTGTACAAATGTCTTTCTGGCCACTAACAAAACCTGGGCATCCAAGCTTAGGGCTAATTTTCTCTCTCTCTCTCTCTCTCTCTCTCTTTTCAAAATAGTTTTTATCTATATACTTTTAAATAATATAAAACTACATACAAGGGGAAAATACAATTAATATATAAGACAGAAGAGAAGTAAACAATTAAACTAAATCAATACATAAACAACCTAACCTAAAAAAACAATTACTAAACCCTAACTAAAAAGAGAATACAACCAACACACATTTGACTTCCCATCCCTCAGAAAATCACTAATGTTCACCCCATATTATACTTCTTTGACATTCCATTATCTCTCTTTATAATAATTAATAAAATTTAAACATTAAAAATTAACTCTCTGCTAAAAGAAAATATCTTGAAATTAATAATATCCTACCATTTTGTGCTTAACTTTATCAATTAATCAAAACCTCTTACTGCTGTCTCCCAGGAGTAAAATCAAATTACAAACCTGAAGTTTGAGAGGGAATTTAAATTTTTCACCCAATACAGGTTGAATCCTTATTTCCTAATTTTCCTCTTACTTGATCAGGAAAGCCTCTATCTTGTCTGGATTAAGCTTCAGTTGGCTTGATCTCTCTCAGTTCATTACTGATAAAAGGCACTAGTTTAGCACAGAAACAGCTTCCCCAGATTTTTGTTGGTGGCACCAGATGTCTTACTTCTGGGCAAGCTTTTTCAGAGATTTCAAATATGTCTTAAAGAGAATGGGAGACAAAACAGAACCCAAGACCAAAAACTAAGGGACTACACCAGACTCCCCCAGTATCACCTTCTGAGTTCATCCCTACCAGAATGAATAGAGCCACTGTAATACAGTTTTCCGAATACCATTCCAGAGATACCTCTTTTTATAACAAGGATGTGGTTACTAATTTAATTTCAAGAAAGGAGGATAGGCAACTCTCATGATGATGTAGAAAAATCTGGAAATATGTGTTTTTTGTTAACAAAAAAATTAGAAAACAAGGCTGAATTTCTACTTGTCAGGTAGCACATTGTACTCATCTTGTATAACCCTATCTCTTAGAATATACTTTAGTCACTGCACTGATATATCAGCTTCCTTCTCACATCCCTCTTAAGTGCACCTCTCTTTTCTCAAACCCATGGTAAATACCTGATGTGGAAGTTGGAAGAACTTAGAATGCTAAAAAAATACTGCATTTAGGGGTGCATGAAGAAGGGGCATATGACTGAAGCCCACAGACTATACCACAGAATTTCTGCCCCTTGGAACCAAACCAAACCTCTCTGAAACCATGAGGACCAGAAATGTAATTTAAAAGTTTAAAACCAGAAAGCAAGCCAAAAAAAGAGTCTTAGGAATCTGATGCATGACTGAACATGCAATATATTTTTCAGAACCCACAGCCCCTTGCTGTGATTCAGTTGTTCTTCAACAGTTTTCTTATTATTATCACTTGGGTCTTGCTATAAAGACACTGGTAGAAGATTACTCCCACTGACCAGACGTCAACTTTATTTGAAATCTTTGGAGGTTCTTTTCCAACCACAAAACATTCAGGTGGCAAATACCTACACAAAAGAAAGATTAACAACTTCAAACACGCCTCATTCACTTATATATATGCCCATGTCTTTCTCACCATCAACCTTTTACCCAAGGACTATTATAAAATTTGTATTTCTAAGAATGGCAGTGATGTCCTCATATCAAATGTTACACGCAGCATATTTCTGCAGTGCTAGAGCAACAAAAGAAAAGACAAGGCTTTGTTCTGAAGAACTTAAGGACTCTTACTTTCATTATTTGGGTCATGTCTCATACTTCTTATTTTAAAACAGAAGGAGTCTCATGAGCCACTCCAGCTTTCTTAAAGCACATCCTGAAGAAATGTTCATTTTTCTTTTATTCGCAGCAATATCCCATGGTGCTCTTATCTCCCTGGAATTTGCTTTGTATAGAAGATGTGAATGAACTATCTCCTGCTAGAATTATGAGCAACTGACATATGTAAGGAAACAGTTTCTAAAGCACATGCAGGCAACTACAGTGGTCCCATTCATCTCGCATGGCTGCAGCTTCCTCAATCTCAATAAAAAATAATTTAAATCTTTCAGTTCACAATGCTGCCCTGTAGAATTTTGAGGCATTGGAGGCAATTTTGCTATCTTCTTCCATTAGGGGCTTCTTTCAGGCCCTAGGAGAGGCCTTCTCCCAAAGAGGAAGGTGAACTAAGTATATGTAACTGAATGAGTTAGCCACAACACAG
>CAOKZL010007051.1:0-11338 GCA_948472985.1 Iguana delicatissima | reverse complement strand
TGCCAGGGTCTAGGGAAATCCATGTTTGTTTGGCTTCGGAAAAAAGGGTCTCACAGTAAGTTCCTGATGAAGTGCACAAACGGCTGAGTCGTCTCGAGCCCACAGAGTCTTCTCATGGAATACTACATGTTCTCGTCATCTCAGGGGGGACACTAAGGCTCTATGAAGTTTCAGTACCATCACTATTGCCCTAGGGGATCAACAGGTGGGTGTCAAATAGGTGCACGTTTTGTCGGGACCTCATAAGAAACAAGATTGAGGTTATTGGACAGGGCAGAATATAGGTGTGTGGTTTCTTTTAAGAATGATATCTCTAATATATAGGCATGGAACATATGAAGTACTTTTTCCTGGGGGCCGATAGGGGCACTACCACAGAGCGCCAGCCCCAGGCTTGTTTTCCACTGTGGGTCTTATCATTATGCAGGTACCCTTTTGGTGCACCACTCCCCTGTGCTCCCCGCTGCGCGTGATTTGGCTATCACGGTAGCCTGTCACAGCAGCAACCCCCAGGTGCAACTTTTGTGGTGAATGGGACACACTTATTTTTGGTGTCCCCAGGCCTATTACAACCAACAGCGCCAAAGTCTTTGCGAAGGCCCAAGAGTAGCCAGAACGGGGAAGAAAAGAGCTCAGTCCAAGGAACAGAGAAGGCCGGAGGGAAACGGCGTTTGAGGAGCCGGGGAGAGGAGTTGCCGTCGGTGGAGAGGCGGGAAAACAGAGAGGCAAAACGTGGTTCGTATTTTTCTCTCTTCCAAGAACAGACACATCAGCAAATTCTAGTTTTCAGGAAAAAATATGGCTCGACTGGAATGTGTATGGTAGGTGCGGGAAAGCAAAGAACAAAACTCCAGAAGAAAGGACAAAGTGGAGGGAAGAGGCAGTTAGGGATCACAAGGAGGTTCCATATTCTTGCAGAAGAGGAGAGAGAATTGGGAAGAGAGTGGGTCGGGTCCCTATAATTTAGTGATAAGAGAATTGCGGTGGCTGTCGAGGGGACGGGAGGCGGACAACCTAAATATATAAGAGCAAGTGAGAAAAGCAGCCTAGAAGTCCAAGTAAGGAAGAGGTAGGGCCTCACCAGGAATCAGGCCAGACTCAGGAAGCAGCAAGTAAGCAGCAAGGGTGGTCAGCAAGTGTAGAGGCGGCAGAGGCACAGCTGGTGTCATGTTGGGTGCTGGACTCTCCTGGAAGAGACTGTGACGGAGATTGTGATAGAGGAAAATATTTGGCTGTCGGTACTTTTCATTTTTCAGAAGAAGATAAGTTTGTACGCGATCTTCCAGACAGATCCACTTCGAGTTGTAGTTGAATTTTCCTTAAACTCCCCCTCCGTGGCCGCCCCTTCCACCCGGCACCTCCTGATGCCCCTGCCTCCCCGCTTCCTTCCCGCCCCCACCCGGATGGCCCCGTGTCCGCTTCACCGTCCCGGCCGGGTCTTGCCCCGACCTATCCCATATTAGTGAGACTACACCTTCCAAGCGTTTGGAGGAGGTAGAGAGGAGCCAGTTAGGAGCAGTGAACCAGGACGGGGAGGCCAGAGAGGTTCCCAGAGTTTGAAGACTACCTGGACTGTGGACCTTTGGGTGGACTGTGCTGGTTTGGGAAGTCAACAAAACAAAACAAAACAATGATTTGGCATTATGTTATACCATTGAATTCAGAGATGTCACTTCTGGTCAATCCTTGTTTGGGAGAGAAAATCAACCTGTTTTTCTATAAGGTTATTTTTAATCAGGCTGGTTTTAATAAAGGTTATTTTATTGTTAATCCTCTAATTATCACCAGTTTTTTTGATAGTTTAGAATCTACATCTTGGGGAGGGTATGAATAATAACTTTAATTTAAAAAATGGTGTCCCCTGAGAATTACCACCTAACGTGAGAGGCCTGAGGATGGCTGAGGAAAGGAGATCTTCCCTGCTGGCACTATATTATGTGGTGGTTTTACAAGAGTACTCCTACCTGGTGAATATATCGTTCCCCAAGCGCAGAAATTGTGGACAAAACACTCCGTTTGGTCTTATGGACAAGTTCAGGCAGGCGTGGCGGTTTTGTTTAAAGCAAAACACGCATTGTGTTTCAAATTTGTCCTGGAGGCCTTGCCCGGCAGGTTGTTCGTCATTGTTTGACTCCAGCCTGGTAGAGATTTTAAGGTGGGGAAGGGAGGAAGGCCTTTCGGCTTTGCGGCTTTATCCCGTAGCGGCATTGCGAATGAAAACTTTTTGGACGCATTTGAAGGGGTACTGTTCCACTTATAGACATTTATTAATTGCAGGGTAACTTTAACAATAGCAGCAAATTGTCGCATTACTCCAATTACGTGGGCAGGGAGAAAGGTGGAACAAATTACCCATTTTAACACCTGAATAAAAAAGACTCCTTGAGAAATTCTTGTTAACACCTTGCATCTTAAAAGCAGCAAACCTTAGAGTTTACAATTTAAGTCATCTTTTTGCTTTTCTGCAATATTTGATTTTTATATTATCATCTTGGAAGGGAAGTTTACTTGCTACCAAAAAGGCAGTAACTCAGGAGCATTGGATAAGGATCACAAAGCTGTGGACTTAAAAACTCTACGTTGTCAACTGTCAGTCACTCCTTGGTCACATCACGTTATGCTTTATACCTACTTTGGGTGAATTTACCCCAGAGGGAAACCTCCTGCCTAAAACCTCCGCCCAAGACGATTTTCCAGCGCCGCTTGTAAGCAAGAAATGACGGTTGCCCTTAGCAAACGTGCTTACCTTACATCTCTTATTGTGGAGAATTATCAAACTGGTGGAGCGAGCCAAAAAGCTATCAGGAAAACCTGTAACGTTATGGACTCATCAATAGAAGGATCTGCAGAGCATCAGGTAGCACAGCACCAGTTTCTGAAATGTCACCACAAGGTTACCAGGGGTATTTTCCTCTAGATCAGGATTTGTTGGCTGCCCAGAGGAATTATTAGAGATTTCCAAATCAGACAGAAACTAAGAGGAAAAATTATCAAGAGTTTCGAACTAAAAAGGTGGTGGTGGACGTTGCAAGAAATTGGGCTAGAGCCAAAAGCCCCCAAGCTTCCATTGTTATGGGGAGGATTGAGGGCGTTGTGTAGAAAGACCGGCTAGGTCGGACCCGGCGGGATGCTGAGCGTGATGCAGGACTTCTATGGGAAATATATGAGGGCCACAATATAGGGAGACGCAGGGGTTTTTTTGCATAGGGTCCCCAAAACTGTGTCACCAAAGTTGTATCAAGCATTGTCTCACAAATAGGACTGCATGGCCTGTGACGGGAAAGGAAGTTCGGGACGCCATAGCGCAGGGAAGGTACGTTAGCACTGCTTGGTTTTCTTAATCTAGTTTTCAGGAGCTTCTACAAGACGTTTGTGGGCCTTACCTTTTCCTCCGGCTTATCTTGTCTCTGCAAATGAGCTTGTTTGGCAAAAGCCCTACCGATCTTTATCCAAGGGATTTTGATTCTCTTTTCCAAATAGGACATTTTGACTTTGCCTCAAAATCTCGGTTGGCCCATCGTTTTTAACCCAATGGCATTTACCATACTGGCCAAGGTTTTAAGCAACAGATTGAACCCAGCTCAGCCCGGAAGAATTGTTCTGGCTTCCCAAACCAGCGCAGTTCCGGCACGTTCGGATGTTGGATTTCCTGTGTTTGTTTCGAGATCTTTTATTTGGCCCTTGAAAATGGAAAATGAAAGGGAAAATGGTCAGATGTTCAAACAAGGCTTTCTCCAATTTCATTTGGAAGCCCTAGCAAGAAAGCAAATATGGTGTGCACATGTTCAAATTTTAGGTAAAATTACTAAACTTAATTACTAAACCAACCTTAAGTCCTAACCTGGCCACCTGACCCTACTCCTCTACCTTACTCTACCCGAACCCCCCGCCACTCACCCCCCGCCAAACCCCCGGCGCCCCGGCCTAAGCCCGGACCCTGACCCTGACCCTAAACCTGGCTGTGTACCTGACCCGACCTCTACCCCGACCCCCTGACCCCTAAACCAACCCTCTACCCCCAACCCCCAACCTGTCAACTGGCGGATCTTCACCCGAACCCCAACCAAGCTTGAGACCCTCAAACCCTCACCCCCACCCCCCACCGGGCGCTGGCCTGGCCCAACCTGGTCAACCCTGACCCTGACTATGACATTTCTGGGGGAAATTCTCCCATCAAACAGCTTCTGCTACACTGATTTATAAAGACACTGCTTTCTGATCCTTGACTATTATAATCAAATTTTCCTACCCAAAACCTTGTAGTTCCCCTTCTTTTCAGAATACAATTGTACTGGAAGAAACTGTGTGACATGAGTAAAATTTTTATTTTCCAGGCTCTCAAGCAGAGACAACAGCACCACCTGGTGGGCAATAAAATAATCCTGCCCAGAAATAAGTGAACCCAGAACAAATAAATGACAAGGCCAGTCAGTAAGGCTTCATTTTCCTTGGTTTTTTGGAAATCAATAAAGTTTAAAGACAAAGGTGCCCAAACTGACTCATCTCTCCAGTGGATTATCTGAAACAATTTCAGCCGAAGTAAAACAAACTTTGTACGGGCAACTATGCACGGCTCGCCACATCTCACCCTTTAGGTGATGCAACCCCTGCCCTAAAGGAATAAATGCACTTCGATTTTCCAAATGTTCTCCAGTCTCCAATGGTCTGAAAGCATTGCCATTTTTAAATTTTATTTTATTCTTCCCCAGGTATTCAAAGCCCAAGAAAATTTTTAAAATAAGCAGGGACTTCTGGTTTACTTCCAATTTAAGGCTGTTCTGGGCCTCATAAAGGGGAGTGAGGAATGCAGTGAAAAGACCCCCATGGCTTTTCTCAGAGGCCATCCAGGTCCCAAGGACTTTAAAGCATTTCTTTTATCCTCAGGGATCCTAAGGAAAAAAATAGTCAGAGGGACAGGACCCCACACTGGGCTGCTCTTTGCCCACCCTTTACCTAAAGCAAAGATATTTTCTTTATTAATAAGCTTATAAAATAAGCTCAAGATACTATCTCTAATTGTATAATTACTGCACATGACCCACCCGGAAAAGCCTTCCTCGAGACTTGAAGCTAGGTTTTCCTGCTTCTGCACTAAAATGTGTTCCTGACCCATGCAAACTACTCCTTTTCACTGATTACTTTGGATCTCTCACGGAGCAAAGTCCACGTTTCTTCTGCTTGCAGGAAGCTCCACGAGATGTCACCTTGAGCTAAATGGGTTTTCCCACCTGCCCAGGTGGGACTCCGGAATACACCGCCCTTCCTCTCCCCTGACCCTATTTGGAAGTACTGCGCAGCACATAAGCTAAGCTTTACTTAAAGACTTTGCACAAATGCACTTTGCACAAGGGAAGAAGAAACTGGCTTTTCCCTTGGGGGAAAAATTTAAAGACTTTCCCTCCTTGAAGTATTTTCCTTTTGAAACAGAGGAAAACCCCTGTGGAGGTTTGTCAGCCAGCCGCCAGGCAAACCTGCAGGAGCTTCCCCGCGTCACCTGGTTTCCCTAGGTGGTGGATGGCGCCTCCCCGCGACTGGTAACGGAGGCCTAAGCATCTCCTCCTCCAACCTCGACCCATTCTGGCGGGCTCCTGGGGACCCCTGGCAGCACGGCCACTTCCCATGGCTTGTGTTATATGGATGAGTTGCAGACCACCCAACGCTGAAAAGGATAGTGCTGGGTTTCCCTCATGGGCCTCCATATTTTCCTGAGCTTCCCCGATCTATTGAATCATTTCCTCCTCCAAATCAAGGTAGGCTGTGGAACCCTCTCCCGCCCCCCTCCCCACCAGAAACAAAATGCCTTCTCTTTACAACACAACTTTGCAAACATCACAATGCAAGAGGGTCTTAGGAAACAGGACACCACTGCTCTCGCTTCGTGTTTGGGCAAATGTTTTCAAGTGTCTTAATGGACTGCAGGTGCGGGTATGGAAATGTTTGCTTTGTAAATGTTTTTTAACCTTCATTTTTGTTTTCATGCTGGATTTTGAAAAGCCATTTGGCACACATACCAAGGCCCAAGGTGGGGTACATAAATTAAAACAAACATAAGTGTAGCAAATTGTGGCTGACTTCTCCTTCCCCCTCCTGCCTCCCTGTACTCAAATTTTCCCAGGCTGTTTTGGGAGCCCAGAGCAAATCTCTGCACCTTCCTGGTCACTCTGGTGGCAAGCCTGCGGCTGTCCCCAAGGATTGCAGGTGAGAAGTAGAGGGGCAGAGGATGGTTGGAGGAAGTCCAGCTCCTTAAAGTCACTATTACATGCAGGACATGGATTTTATCTTTTTAGAAAACATACAAGTTCAAATGGAGTAAGCATGGATCTCCCAAATAAATTACACATAGCTTTTTTTTTAAAAAAAGTTTAATGCAAAAGATTTTGGATGCATGCAACTGTGTAAGACTCTAAATGTGGGACGCGCTCCAAGCGGAAAGGAAAAGTCGTTCAGCAGGGTTGCCTTTATCAAGTCATCAGGTCCAGGCCAAGTTAAAAGGCAAAGAGGCTTCTTCCCTCACAACCAATCTCTCTACTGCAGAAAAACACAAAGCCTCAGTTAAAGTGGCCCCCATATTCAGATGACACATTATCCTACAATAAGTTACTCTGCTCCCCTTCGTGGCTCAGTTGCACAGAGAGGGGTCTCAGCGAGAGAGCCGTCCTCTTCTGGGTAATGTCTGTTAATCTGAACTGTGTTGGAATTGGGGGCCACTTTAACTGAGGCTTTCCTGTTTTTTCTGCAGTAGAGAGATTGGTTGTGAGGGAAGAAGCCTCTTTGCCTTTTCGGTTGGCATCGGCGGTCGTGGCTGCGTAGAACGTCTGCTGAACGACTTTCCTTTCCGCTTGGAACGCGTTAGCGTTGAGAATTCTTGCACGTGCATCCATCCGGAAACCTTTTGCATTAAACTTTTTTTTAAAAAAAAGCTATGTGTAATTTATTTGGGAAATGCATGCTTACTCCATTTGAACTTGTATCTTTTCTAAAAAGATAAAAATCATGTCCTTGCATCCTGATAGCTGGACTTTAAGGAGCTGGACTTCCCTCCGGCCCATCCTCTGCCCTTCTCCTTCTCGCTCCAAATCCTTAGACACCGGCAGGGCTTCCACCAGAGTGACCAGGAGGTTCCAGAGATTTCCTCTGGGCTCCCAAAACAGCCTGGAAAGTTCGGTTTGGGAGGCAGGAGGGGGAAGGAGGAAGATCAGCCACAATTTCTACACTTATGTTTCCTTTTTTTTAATTTATGTTCCACCTTGGCATTGGTATGTGTGCCAATTGGCTTCAAAATAGCATGAAACAAAAATGAAGGTTAAAAAACATTTACAAAGCAAACATTTCCATTCCGCATTCATGTGGTTAGAACACTTGAAAACATTTCCCAAACACGAGCGTGAGAAAGCAGTGGTGTCCTGTTTCCTTGAAGACCCTCTTGCATTGTGATGTTTCAAAGTTGTGTTGTAAAGAGAAGGCGTTTGTTTTCTGGTGGGGAGGGAGCGGGAGAGGGTTCCACAGCCTACCTTAGAGAGATTCGGGGGAAATTATTTGGATGACTTTGGGGAACCAGGAATGCTGTGGAGGCCCATGAGAGGGAAACCCAGCACTATCCTTTTCAGCTCTTGGTAGGTGTCCAACTGATCCATGTAACACAAGCCATGGGAATCTGGCCGTGCTCCCAGGGTCCAGAAGCCCCCGCCGTCTAGAATGTGACCCAAAGGTGAGGAGGAGGAGGCGCCCCTCAGGTTCTCTGTGTCACCAGTTGCGGGAGAGCGCCATCCACACTTGGGAGGCCAGATTGGCACGAGACAGCTCCCAAGTTTGCCCTGGCGGTTGGCTCACCAAACCTCCCACGGGGATTCTGTTTCAAAAAGGAAAATCTTCAAGGAGGGAAAGTCTTAAATTTTTCCCCAAGGGAAAGCCAGTTTTCTCTTCCCTTGTGCAAAGTGCATTTGCTGCAGCTTGAGCAAAGCCTCAGCGTGCTGCGCATCTTCAAATAATGGGTCAGGGGAGGGGAGGGAATGTCTGTTGGGAGAGTCCCACCTGGGCAGGTAAGTCAGAACTCCCATTTAGGCTGGAGGGGGCCGGATTGCTAGCTTCCTCGCAAGCAGAAGAAGGCGTCGGCTTTCTGCCGTCAGAGATCCGGGTCCCAGCCAAAAGAGAGTAGTTTTGCATGGGTCAGGAACACATTTTAGTGCAGAAGCAGGAAAACCTAGCTTCCAAGTCTCGAGGAGGCTTCCGGTGGTTAATATGCAGTAATTTTATTCATTACGAGATGATTCTGTTGAGCTTATTTTATAAGCTTATTTAATAAAGAAAATATCTTTGCTTAGGTAAAGGGTGGGCAAAACAAGCACCCCATGTGGCACATCCTGTCCCTCTGATCATTTTTTTTTTGCCCTTAGGATCCCTGAGGGATTTAAAGAAATGCTTTAAGTATTAAAGTGTTCTCAAATGTTCTCTGAGAGCCATGGGGGTCTTTTAAGTACATTCCTCACTCCCTCAGAGTGCCCAGGAACAGCCTTTTAAATTGGAAGTAAACCAGAAGTCCTGCTTATTTTAAAAAATTTTTTTCTTGGGCCTATGAATCCTGGGGGAGAATAAAATAAAATTTAAAAATGGCAATCCTTTGGCATCGGAGAGTTTTGGAGACATTTGGAGAGTGGAAAATACATATCTTTTAGGGCAGGGGTTGCATCACCCTAAAGGGTGATGTGGCTAGTCGTGCATAGTTGCCCGTACAAAGTTTGTTTCTTTGGATTGTTTTCATAATCCACTGGAGAGATGGTACTGAGTTGGGCACCTTGCTTTAAAGTTTATTGATTTCCAAAAAAGCCCAAGAAGAATGTGAACTCTTGCCTCAACTGGCACTGCTGGTCTCTCCTTCTGCAGGTTTCCACTATTTCTGGCAGGATTATTTTATTGCCCACCAGGTGGTGCTGTTGTCTCTGCTTTAGAGCCTGGAAACAATTACTGCATGTGAGCAGAGCCTCCAAGACTTTATTGTGGATCCGAAAAGAAAGGGAACCCAGGGTTTGGGTAGGAAAATTTGATTTAGCAGGAGTATCAGAGCAGTGCTGTTTTCTAGAATGAGTGTAGCAGAGCTGTTTGATGGAGAATTCCCCCCCCAGAAATGTCATAGTCAGGGTCAGGGTTAGGGTAAGGGTCAGGGTTGGGGAGTCAGGGCCGGGGCCGGCGCCCGGTCGGGGTGGGGGTGGGGGTGGGGGTGAGGGGTTGTCCAGGGTCTCAGCTTGGTTCGGGTTTGGGTGAGGGGTGAAGGGTGAAGGGTTGGGGGTTGGGGGTTAGAGGGTTAGGTTTAGGGGTCAGGGGTCGGGGGTTGGGTTTTGGGGTCGGGTCAGGGCCGGGCCAGGGCCAGGGTTTAGGGTCCGGGTCCGGGTCCGGGCTTAGGCCGGGTGCTGGGGGTCCGCGGGGCTCGGGGGTCCGCGGGGCCGGGGGTTCGGGGTCGGGTTGGGTCGGGTCAGGGTCAGGGTCAGGGTCAGGGTTAGGGTTAGGGTTAGGTTTAAGTAATTTTAGGTTTAAGTATTTTATTAAAATTTGAACATCCTACACACATATTTGCTTTCTTGAGGGCTTCCCACATAAGGGACTGTGACTGATCGAAAGCCTTGCTTTGATCTAACAGCAATATTTTCCCTTCCCATTTTCCTTTCAGAGATCTCTCGAAACAAACACAGGGAATCCAACATGGCATCGTCGCAACTGCGCTGGTTTGGGTAAAAAGCCAGAAGAATTCTTGCGGCTAACTGGGTCAAATCTGTTGTTTAAAACCTTGGCCAGTAATCTATAATCCACATTGGTTAAAACGATGGGCCGCCAATTTTGAGGCAAAGTCAAATCTCCTTGTTTGGGAAAGAAAATCAAAATCCCTTCGTAAAAAGAGTCGGTCAGGCTTTCCCCGGACAAGAGCTCATTTAGGACTCGGGTGAGCGGAGGAACCAGCCACCTAGCAAACGTCTTGTAGAAGCTCCATCCGAGTCCGTCCGGACCCGGAGCGGATTTGCTCCTTCCCTGCGCTATGACGTCCCGAACTTCCTTTTCCGTCACAGGGGCCGCCAGATCATCCCTGTTTTGTTGAGACAATCCTTGATACAACTTCCGTGACACAGTTTCAGGGACCTTATCAAAAAACCCCTCAATATCGTCTCTCCCTATATTCTGGCCCTCATATATTTCCCCATAGAAGTCCTGCATCACGCTCAGCATTCCCGCCGGGTCCGACCTCACCGAGTCCTTCTCGCAACGCCTCAATCCTCCCATAACAATGGAAGCTTGGGGGCTTTTGGCTCTAGCCCATTCTTCAACGTCCACCACCGCCCCTTTAGTTCGAAACTCTTGATAATTTTTCCTCTTCAGTTTCTGTCTGATTTGGAAATCTCTAATAACTCCTCTAGACCACTCCAACAAATCCTGATCTACCGGGAACCCCTGGTTAACCTTCTGGTGACATTTCAGAAACTGGTGTACTGCTACCTGATAGTTCTGCAGATCCTTCCTATTGATGACATATTCATAACGTTGACAGGTTTTCCTGATGACTTTTTTGGCTCGCTCCCACCAGTTTGATAATTCTCCACAATACAGATCCTCTAAGGTCAGCACGTTTGCTAAGACGGCCGCAATTTCTTCCTTACAAGCGGCGTTACGAATCGTCTTTGGGCGGAGCCTCCACAGAGGTTTCCCTCTGGGGTGAATTTCACCCAAAGCGAATTCCATATAGAGCATAACGTGATCTGACCAAGGAGTGACTGACAGTTGACAACGTAGAGTTTTTAAGTCCGCGGGGGCTCTAATCCTATCCAATCTACTAGTTCTGCCTTTTTGGTAGCAAGTAAACTTCCCGCTTCCCGGGTGACCGTATCGATCGAAGAATGCTTTTTTACAGGGGAGAGGAAAGAATCTCAGCTGATTGTTCACTTCTAAGGCCTTATCTTTGAGATTGCGGTCTAACAAGAATTTCTCAAGGAGTCTTTCCTCAGGTGTTAAAATGGGTGATTTCTTCCCACTTTTCTCCCTGCCCACGTAATTGGAGTAATCCGACAATTTGCTCCTATTGTTAAAGTCCCCTGCAATTAATAAATGTCTATAAGTGGAACAGTACCCCTTCAAATGCGTCCAAAAAGTTTTCCGTCGCGATGCCGCTACGGGAGCGTAAAGCCCGCAAAGCCGAAAAGGCCTCTTTTCCTCCTTCCCATCCCTTAAAATCTCTACCAGGCTGAAGTCAACAATCAACAACCTGCCGGGCAAGGCCTCCAGGACAAATTCGACACGGAGGTCCCGTCTTGCTTTAAACAAAACCGCCACGCCTGCCTGACCTTCCTCCCCATAAGAC
>CAOKZL010006767.1:0-16126 GCA_948472985.1 Iguana delicatissima | reverse complement strand
CAAACAAACATATAAACTTTGGCTTTTATATACTAGATATCTTTTTAGGAGTGGGCAGAGCAGGGCCCACGGGCAGCTCCCTCAGGCTGCTTTTGTGGCCCCCCAGAGTCCGGGGGGGGCCAAAAAAATTTCAAATGTTCTTGCCCATTTAAATTTCTTTAAGGGTCATGGGGGACTTTTTCCCACAAGCTTTTTCCCTCCTCCGGGGTTTAGCCCCAGGAGAAGTTTTTTCCCAAAAACAGAAAGTGAACCAAAAATTTACCCCAGGTTTAACTTTTTTTTAAAAAACCAAAAAAACCAAAACAGCCTCTCCTGTACCAAAAATGCTCCAGGAGGCTTAAAAACATGGCAACGTCACCATACCTCCTAGATTAGAGGGTGTTTAGGGGCAAACAATTTTTTTTTTTTTTTTTAAAGGGAAAAAAGCCTTTTAATTTCCCCCGGGGGGGCCGGGTGTGGCCCCTCCCCAGCCTTTCACAGTTGTCCACTCATGACCCTAAAAATATATATACACGCACACACATATCAGCATATCTTTCTATTGTTTTTTTTAAAACCCAAAAAAAAGATGAAACAGTTAAACAACTCCATCATCCCCTGATCTCCAAAGCCACATCCAGGAAAGGGGTAAAGGTGTCGGAAACACTCTTGCACATGGAGCACTTCACTGCAAAGAAAGCAAAAGAGTTGCTTGCCTGCTCTTCACAGCCACAGCTGCGTACCATGGTCATGTTCCACAACGGCAAGGATGAGGAAGTGACAGTATTTTTTCTAGCCCAGCAAACCCAGCAGTGTGGAAGTAAACCAAATCCCAGGATCTCAAAATCCCCTTCACAGCCAAAGGAAGCCAGCAGTAAACTGACTCAGGGCCACTGCATGCCCACAGGAAGTTTGGGGCACTGCACATGTACTGCTGGGCAAAGGAGGACATTCTGGAGGAGTTGTGGTGTTATCACTAGTTTTGAGAAAGCTTGAAACACCAGTGGGGTGGTAAAAACCTCCCAGCCAAACCTCCCAAACAAAAAAAAAGCAGGCCTGGGAATGCCTAAAGCTCTTTGGGGGGAAATTTCAAAACTGCGCTCACCACGAGATCGGAGGTAGCCACCAAAGATCTGATGCACCAGTGTGGTAGCCTGAGTCTGACGATCCAGCCCCGGAAAAACAAGCCCCAGAGTGTTCAGAGAGACCGGAGAAAACTTCTGAGCAGGAATTCTTGAATTCAACCTAACAGCTCAGACACAAGGGGCAGCCGAAGAGCACAGGGAAAGTCTTTCCTTTTTTTAGTGGGACCACTGCTTTAGTACTGAAATTTTTTCTTTCCCTTCCCGGGGTGAAGAGAGGCAGCCAGCACCAGCTGAATGGCTGTTTTCCTTTGCCAAATTCTCCTCCCCCAATCATATCCTTAACAGTTTGCAAAACCTCACACATCCACTAAGTTCCATGCACAAGGTTTCAACAAATTCACTTCTTCAACCCATTTGGAAAATGGACTTGTCCCTCCCAACCACAGAAACAGGGAACTGTCCCTTACTTAGTATACCCATTGAGGCAGGCCTTCTGCATGGCATCAATGGTGTCCAAAAACTATGAGCATCCTCCTGGCTGCCAAAAGGGAAACCAAACAATCTCTGCCGGGAGGGAAGAAGAAAGAGCCCAAAGTTTTTTTTCTTAAGCCCTTTACGGGGCACTGCTGCTTTTCCGGGCCCCCAAGGAAAGATGATATCAAACGAGATTTAGAAATTGCTCTATCTCAATTTTATGTTATAAAACCAAAAATCCAGACTGTGCAGAAAGGGAAAATTCCAGTTTCACCCAGCATAACTAATCAAGATGCTGATAAAATGAAAAGAAAAATGGTGTTTTCCCCAGCTTCATATTTGTATTTCTGAAATACTTTCCCGCTGCGACATGAATGGTTAGAACAAGGATGAGCACTCGCTGCCAATTTTTCCCTTCCCCCACCCCCAAAAACAGAAGTGATGTGACATCACTTTTAAATTACCTTTTAGCAAGTTTCTAGCCACAACAAAGGCCTTTTGGTGGGTTGGTAAGGCAAACCACATTTACATGCAGTTTTAGTGCGGAAAATTACCTGGATTTTTAAAAAAAACTGGGGAGCCTGGGAGCTGCAAAGGGCGAGGGTGGGGTGAGAGCTGTGACCTACAGGCCACACTTTCCCCCCCTGGGAAAAGGGAAAAGGGAAAAGGGGCACTCAAACGCCCCTAATGTCATGAATTATACAGACATGGCTGGCAATTTTTAATTTCTCTCCCAAACCCAAAAGACCATAATCCTTGCTTTTTTAAAAAAAGGGGGGGTTTTTTTCCAACATTTTATGTCATGCCCTGTACTGTGCATGCACACAACTCACCCTCAGATACACAGAATCAGTGGCCTTTTTTTAAACCCCATATGAGCTGATGGGTGTTAAAGCTCTTTTTGCAACTTTTCAAAAATCCCCATTGCTTACTTTTAAATTCCCCATAAGGACACTGGCTTGATGGCGTTTCCGCTGTTCGCAAAAGCCCGTATCATGTGATTCCCGGGAAAAGCACATCCCTACAAAACCCCCTGGTGGCCTGAAAAAGAAGAAATCATGAATTACTTAAAATCATTAGAGTGATATCCCACTTCCAAAGAGCAAACATGTATTTGGCAGAGTCAAAAAACCCAGAAAGGCAGTATACTGATCCTGGTCAGCCTAACAAAGGATGTATATCCAGTCAGACTACATAACTTACTTGCAAATAATGACAGAAGAAAAACAAAAGGAAAGGTATGCCCCAATGCAAGTGCTGTTTTGTCTCCAAGCTTAAACACTTCCAACAGTAACTGCATGCCCATCATGCATCATTTGAGGGGAGGGGGCCATTTTCTCTGCAATGTAACATCACAAGGGCAGAATGGGTGCTTATCTGCAGGCATTTTCTTATTGCTTACAACAGGGAGTCCTCATCTTGCTAGCAAGGCTTACGCTTTGATTGCAGTTAAGCACCATGGGCCGTTGTATAGCTTCCCAGTCCTGTCATTAGCTATATGGCAGAAACTTCTGAAGAGGCCAGAAAATGCTATACTTTCTGCTGTGTAGCTGAAGTGGCCAAAACATTAACAAAAAGAAGCTAAATTTTGAAACCTGCATGTAATTAAGCCTGCAAGCAATATCTTCAGGTGCAAAGTGGTCATTGCTGTAATCCAGACAGCTACAACCCAAATCCAATCCCAACCACATACACATCTCCCCCTCTCTCTCTCCCTCTCTCTATGAACTAGGAGTCAGCATACCAGCAAGGACAGGATGGTTGCTTAGTGCAGCAGTTCTCACACAGCTGAATGCTGGCTCTCCTCCTTTGCAGCTGTTAACACAGCCTACAGACCTTCGCTACAAGGATGAATGCCCCTGGCCTGTAAAGTAGCTTCCTGCTGCAGAGCACTCTTTGTGGTAGGGCGAGATGCACTGCGTGCTAATTTGTCCTTGGCTCTACATGTCCTGCCCTCTCTCTTCCATTCCTTCAGAGCCAGCACATGGCAACCAAAACTGACCCCTTGTGCTCACATGGCACTAAGGTCAGGTTACTGCAGCTGAATACAATGTGTTTCCTTTCAGCACACATACTGCTAAGACTTCAGCTATGTAATGGCAATGAATGCAAATAACTCTGCATTCTTCCAAACCTCATACAAAGAGCAACGAAGTATAAACACTACAGCTTCTTCTTGTTCTCATTATCTGCCTCCAAGCCATACAACAACCCTATCCTAGGGTTTTCTTGGTAGGATTTGTTATTCAAAGAAGGTTTGCCATTGCTTTCCTCTGTGGCTGGGGAGGTGACTTGCCCCCGAGAGCTAGCATAGTGTAGTGGTTTGAGTGTCGTGAAAAGATTTGGGAGACCAGGAATTAATCTCTCACTCACCCATGGAGACACACTGGATAACTGTGGGCAAGTCACGCTCTCTCAGCCACAGAGGAAAGCAATGAAACTCTTCTTTGAGAACAATCTGTACTGAAGAAAACCCTAGGATAGGGTTGTTGTATGGCTTGGAGGCAGATAATGAGAACAAGAAGAAGCTGTAGTGTTTATACTTCGTTGCTCTTTGTATGAGGTTTGGAAGAATGCAGAGTTATTTGCATTCATTGCCATTACATAGCTGAAGTCTTAGCAGTATGTGTGCTGAAAGGAAACACATTGTATTCAGCTGCAGAACCTGACCTTAGTGCCATGTGAGCACAAGGGGTCAGTTTTGGTTGCCATGTGCTGGCTCTAAGGAATGGAAGAGAGAGAGGCAGGACATGAGAGCCAAGGACAAATTAGCACGCAGTGCATCTCGCCCTACCACAAAGAGTGCTCTGCAGGAAGCTACTTTACAGGCCAGCGGTGTCCATCCTTGTAGCGAAGGTCTGTCAGGCTGTGTTAACAGCTGCAAAGGAGGAGAGCCAGCATTCAGCTGTGTGAGAACTGCTGCACTAAGCAACCATCCTGTCCTTGCTGGTAGCTCTGACTCCTAGTTCATAGAGAGAGGGAGAGAGAGAGGGGGAGATGTGTATGTGGTTGGGATTGGATTTGGGTTGTAGCTGTCTGGATTACAGCAATGACCACTTTGCACCTGAAGATATTGCTTGCAGGCTTAATTACATGCAGGTTTCAAAAATTAGCTTACTTCTCTGTTAATGTTTTGGCCACTTCAGCTACACAGCAGAAAGTATAGCATTTTCTGGCCTCTTCAGAAAGTTCTGCCATATTAGCTAATGACAGGACTGGGAAGCTATACAACGGCCATGGTGCTTAACTGCAATCAAAGCGTAAGCCTTGCTAGCAAGATGAGGACTCCCTGTTGTAAGCAATAAGAAAATGCCTGCAGATAAGCACCCATTCTGCCCTTGTGATGTTACATTGCAGAGAGAAATGGCCCCCTCCCCTCAAATGATGCATGATGGGCATGCAGTTACTGTTGGAAGTGTTTAAGCTTGGAGACAAAACAGCACTTGCATTGGGCATACCTTTCCTGTTTTTCTTCTTGTTATTATTTGCAAGTAAGTTATGTACCCTGACTGGATATACATCCTTTGTTAGGCTGACCAGGATCAGTATACTGCCTTTCTGGGTTTTTTGACTCTGCCAAATACATGTTTGCTCTTTGGAAGTGGGATATCACTCTAATGATTTTCAGTAATTCATGATTTCTTCTCTTCAGGCCACCAGGGTGCCTTCTGTATGATGTGCATTATGCAGAATCACATGATACAGGCATTCGCGAACAGCGGCAACGCCATCAAGCCAGTGTCCTTCATCAGGGATCTTAAAAGTAAGCAATGGAGGTACTTTTTGAAAAGTTGCATAAAGAGCATGACATCATCAGCTCATATAGGGTTAAAATAAAGGCCACTGATTCTGTGTATCTGAGGGTGAGTTGTGTGCATGCACAGTACAGGGCATGACATAAAATGTTGGAAAAAAATCTGCCTTTTTTAAAAAAGCAAGGATTATAGGTCTCTTGGTTGCTGAGAGCAGTTATGCCAGCCATGTCTGTATAATTCATGACATTAGGGGCGTTTGAGTGCTCCTTTCCTTTCCTTTACAGTGGGGAAAGTGTGGCCTGTAGGTCACAGCTCTCACCCCACCCTCGCCCTTTGCAGCTCCCAGGCTGCCAGTTGTACTCGAAAAATCCAGGTAATTTTCCGCACTAAAACTGCATGTAAATGTGGTTTGCCTTACCAACCCACCAAAAGGCCTTTGTTGTGGCTAGAAACTTGCTGAAAAGGCTACCTTAGAAGTGATGTCACATCACTTCTGTTCTTGGGGTGCGGGGAAGGGAAAAATTGGCAGCGAGTGCTCATCCTTGTTCTAACCATTCATGTCGCAGCTGGAGTATTTCAGAAATACAAATATGAAGCTAGGAATGCACCATATGCTGCATTCATCAGCATCTTGATTAGTTATGCTGAGTGTGAAACTGGAATTTCCTTGCTGCACAGTCTGGATTTTTGGTTTATAACATAAAATTGAGATAGAGCAATTTCTGAGTCTCGTTTGATATCATCTTGTCCTTGGGCTGCAGGAACAGCAGCAGTGCCTCGTAAAGGGCTTAAGAAACAAACTTTGGGCTCTTTCTTCTTCCTCTGGCAGAGATTGCTCGTCCGTTTTGGCAGCCAGGAGGATGCTCATGAGTTGTGACACCATTGATGCCATGCAGAAGGCCTGCCTCAATGGGTATACTAAGTAAGGACAGTTCCCTGTTTCTGTGGTTGGGAGGGACAAGTCCATTTTCCAACTGGGTCTGAAGAAGTGAATTTGTTGAAACCTTGTGCATGGAACTTAGTGGATGTGTGAGGTCTTGCAAACTGTTAAGGATATGATTGGGGGAGGAGAACTGGCTAAGGTAACAGCCATTCAGCTGGTGCTGGCTGCCTCTCTTCACCCCGGGAAGGGAAAGAAAGAAACTTCAGTACTAAAGCAGTGGTCCCACTAGAAAAGGAAAGACTTTCCCTGTGCTCTTCGGTCTGCTCCTTGTGTCTGAGCTGTTAGGTTGAATTCAAGAATTCCTGCTCAGAAGTTTTCTCCGGTCTCTCTGAACACTCTGGGGCTTGTTTTTCCAGGCTGGATCGTCAGACTCAGGCTACCACACTGGTGCATCAGATCTTTGGTGGCTACCTCCGATCTCGTGGTGAGCGCAGCTTTGAAAGTTCCCCCAGAGCTTTAGGCATTCCCAGGCCTGCTCTTTTTTTGATTTGGCCAGGTTTGGCTGGGAGGTCTCTTTACCACCCCACTGGTGTTTCAAGCTTTCTCATGGAATCTAGTGATAACACCACAACTCCTCCAGAGATGCTCCTCCTTTGCCCAGCAGTACATGTGCAGTGCCAAGCTTCCTGTGGGCATGCAGTGGCCCTGAGTCAGTTTACTGCTGGCTTCCTTTGGCTGTGAAGGGGATTTTGAGATCCTGGGATTTAGTGACTTCCACACTGCTGGGTTTGCTGGGCTAGAAAGTACTGTCACTTCCTCATCCTTGCCGTTGTGGAACATGACCATGGTACGCAGCTGTGGCTGTGAAGAGCAGGCAAGCAACTCTCTGCTTTCTTTGCAGTGAAGTGCTCCATGTGCAAGAGTGTTTCCGACACCTATGACCCCTACCTGGATGTGGCTTTGGAGATCAGGTATGATGGAGTTGTTTAACTGTTTCATCTTCATGTTTAAAAAAATCAATAGAAAGATATGCTGATATGTGTGTGCGTGTATATATATTTGTTGAGGATCATGAGTGGACAACTGTGAAAGGCTGGGGAGGGGCCACACCGGCCCCCCAGGGAACTTAAAAGGCTTTATCTTCCCTAAGAAAAAAAAAAAAAATTGTTTGCCCCTAAACACCCTCTAACTCTAGGAGGTATGGTGACGTCGCCATGTTTTTAAGCCTCCTGGAGCATTTTTGGTACAGGAGAGGCTGTTTTGGTTTTTTTGGTTTTTTACAATATGTCAATCCTGGAGGTCATTTCTGGTTCACTTTCTGTTTGGAAAAAGCTTCTCCTGGGGCTAAACTGCAGGATGGAAAAAGCTTGTGGAAAATGTCCCCCATGACCCTTAAAGTAAATATTAGTGGGCAAGAACATTGAGGTTCTTGGCTCCCCCCAGGAGCTCTGGGGTGCCACAAAAGCAGCCTGAGGCAGTCTGCACGTGGTCGTGCTCTGCCCACTCCTACAATAGATATCTAGTATATAAAAGCCAAAGTTTATATGTTTGTTTGTCTGTGTCAAGCGAAGACCTCATATGATTGGCTGTGTCAGGCCAAGACCTTATATGATTGGCCTGAGATGATTCTGTGGAATCCTGGTGTTTGCTGTTTAGGGAAGGGCCTTTTAGAGTTCTCAGCCAGAGAGCTATAAGTAGGCCAGTTGCTATGGAGATGAGGCCTAGCATCAAGGAGGGGAGCAGTGTATTCCTTCAGGAACCCAACCTCTGTATGTTAATAACTCTGAGAAAGATTGGATTGGGGAGATGGAAAAGTTAGAGGACTGGAATACAAGACACATTGGGAAATTAGACACAGGATCTCAAATCTTTCTAACAATTATTACCTATGAGCAATATCTAGGCAGTGCTGGGTAGATATGCTAGTATGCACATAAATTGCTTTGTAGTGATTTCTGGCTCCTGTCAGGTGACAGTTTACAGGAGCAGTGAGAACTGTGCAGTCCTTCAGATGTTGGTTTATTTAATTTATATCTGTCATTTCTCTTAGCACGGGATCCAAGGTGGAATACAATGTTTTAAAACCAATGCAGTTAAAAAATGCTTGATACAAAAGTTAAACACAATTGTTGTTGCACTGTTTCTTCCATCAGCCATAGCAAGCATTTCCCACGGTGAGGGAAGCTGCAGTAGGACATTTGGATGGCAACGTGGTGACCACCCATAGCTTTCAATAAAAGTGTAACGAGTAGGTCATATGTAATAGTTGATCACCAACAGATGGAACAAGATGATGCTTGAAGAGGTTAAGCTACTGCATTGCTCTCATCTGTTGGTGATCAACTATTACATATGACCTACTCGTTACACTTTTCTGAAAGCTATGGGTGGTAACCACGTTGCCATCCAAATGTCGTTCTACTGCAGCTTCCCTCACCGTGGGAAATGCTTGCTATGGCTGATGGAAGAAACAGTGCAACAACAATTGTGTTTTAACTTTTGTATCAAGCATTGTTTAACTGCATTGGTTTTAAAACATTGTATTCCACCTTGGATCCCGTGCTAAGAGAAATGACAGATAAATTAAATAAACCAACATCTGAAGGACTGCACAGTTCTCACTGCTCCTGTAAACTGTAACCTAACAGGAGCCAGAAATCACTACAAAGCAATTTATGTGCATACTAGCATATCTACCCCAGCACTGCCTGGGATTTTATTTTCTCATAGGTAATAATTGTTAGAAAGATTTGAGATCCTGTGTCTAATTTCCCAATGTGTCTTGTCCAGTACCTGTAACTTTTCCCCATATTCCCCAATCCAATCTTTATTCAGAGTTATTAACATACAGAGGTTGGGTTCCTGAAGGAATACACTGCTCCCCTCCTTGATGCTAGGCCTCATCTCCATAGCAACTGGCCTGACGCAGCCCCTCTGGGCCAGAACTCTAAAGGCCCCTCCCAGACAGCAAACACCAGGATTCCACAGAATCATCTCAGGCCAATCATATAAGGTCTTGGCCTGACACAGCCAATCATATGAGGTCTTCGCTTGACACAGACAAACAAACATATAAACTTTGGCTTTTATATACTAGATATCTATTGTAGGAGTGGGCAGAGCACGGCCCACGTGCAGCTCCCTCAGGCTGCTTTTGTGGCACCCAGAGTACCTGGGGGGGCCAAAAAATTGTCAATGTTCTTGCCCACTAATGTTCTTTAGGGTCTATGGGGGACATTTTCCACAGCTTTTGCCCTCCTCCAGGTAAATTTCAGCCCCAGGAGAAGCTTTTTTCCAAACAGAAAGTGAACCAGAAATGACCTCCAGGATAACTTCCTGTTGTTAAAAAACCAAAAAACCAAAACAGCCTCTCCTGTACCAAAAATGCTCCAGGAGGCTTAAAAACATGGCAACATGTCACCATACCTCCTAGACCTAGAGGGGGTTTAGGGGCAAACAATTTTTTCTTTTTTCTTTTTACAGGGAAGATAAAGCCTTTTAAGAATTTGGGGGGCCGTGTGGCCCCTCCCCAGCCTTTCACAGTTGTCCACTCATGATCTATAGAACAAATATATATACACGCACACACATATCAGCATATCTTTCTATTGATTTTTTTAAACCACTAAGTAAAAAAAGATGAAACAGTCAACAACTCCATCATACCCTGATCTCCAAAGCCACATCCAGGTAGGGGTCATAGGTGCTGCAAAGACTCTGCACATGGAGCACTTCACTGCAAAGAAAGCAGAAGAGTTGCTTGCCTGCTCTTCACAGCCACAGCTGCGTACCATGGTCATGTTCCACAACGGCAAGGATGAGGAAGTGACAGTACTTTTTCTAGCCCAGCAAACCCAGCAGTGTGGAAGTCACTAAATCCCAGGATACTCAAAATCCCCTTCACAGCCAAAGGAAGCCAGCAGTAAACTGACTCAGGGCCACTGCATGCCCACAGGAAGCTTGGCACTGCACATGTACTGCTGGGCAAAGGAGGACAGTCTGGAGGAGTTGTGGTGTTATCACTAGATTGAGTCAAAGCTTGAAACACCAGTGGGGTGGTAAAGATCCTCCCTAGCTAAACCTCACCAAGAAATCAAAAAAAGAGCAGGCCTGGGAATGCCTAAAGCTCTTGGGGGAACTTTCAAAGCTGCGCTCACCACGAGATCGGAGGTAGCCACCAAAGATCTGATGATCATGTGAGCTTAGTCCTACGATCCAGCCTGGAAAAACAAGCCCCAGAGTGTTCAGAGAGACCGGAGAAAACTTCTGAGCAGGAATTCTTGAATTCAACCTAACAGCTCAGACACAAGAGCAGCCGAAGAGCACAGGGAAAGTCTTTCCTTTCTTAGTGGGACCACTGCTTTAGTACTGAAGTTTCTTTCTTTCCCTTCCCGGGTGAAGAGAGGCAGCCAGCACCAGCTGAATGGCTGTTTACCTAGCAAGTTCTCCTCCCCCAATCATATCCTTAACAGTTTGCAAGACCTCACACATCCACTAAGTTCCATGCACAAGGTTTCAACAAATTCACTTCTTCAACCCAGTGAAAATGGACTTGTCCCTCCCAACCACAGAAACAGGGAACTGTCCTTACTTAGTATACCCATTGAGGCAGGCCTTCTGCATGGCATCAATGGTGTAGCGCAAGAACTCATGAGCATCCTCCTGGCTGCCAAAACGGAGTGTCAGTAATCTCTGCCAGAGGAAGAAGAAAGAGCCCAAAGTTTGTTTCTAAGCCCTTTACAGAGGCACTGCTGCTGTTCCTGCAGCCCCAAGGACAGATGATATCAAACGAGACTCAGAAATTGCTCTATCTCAATTTTATGTTATAAACCAAAAATCCAGACTGTGCAGCAAGGAAATTCCAGTTTCACACTCAGCATAACTAATCAAGATGCTGATGAATGCAGCATATGGTGCATTCCTAGCTTCATATTTGTATTTCTGAATATTTCACCTTCTCCATGAATGGTTAGAACAAGGATGAGCACTTGCTGCCAATTTCTGCCCTTCCCCGCACCCACAACAGAAGTGATGTGACATCACTTCTAGTTGACCTTTTAGCAAGTTTCTAGCCACAACAAAGGCCTTTTGGTGGGTTGGGGCAAGGCAAACCACATTTACATGCAGTTTTAGTGCGGAAATTTACCTGATTTTTAAAATTAAGAACTGGCAGCCTGGGAGCTGCAAAGGGCGAGGGTGAGAGCTGTGACCTACAGGCCACACTTTCCCCACTGTAAGGAAAGGAAAGGAGCACTCGAAACGCCCCTAATGTCATGAATCAGACAGACATGGCTGGCATGACTTTATATTGCTCTCAGCAACCAAGAGACCTATAATCCTTGCTTTTTTAAAAAGGCAGATTTTTTTCCAGCATTTCATGTCATGCCCTGTACTGTGCATGCACACAACTCACCCTCAGATACACAGAATCAGTGGCCTCTTAACCCTATATGAGCTGATGAATATGTAGTATGCTCTTATGCAACTTTTCAAAAAGTACCTCCATTGCTTACTTTTAAGATCCCTATGAAGGACACTGGCTTGATGGCGTTGCCGCTGTTCGCGAATGCCTGTATCATGTGATTCTGCATAATGCACATCATACAAAAGCCTCCCTGGTGGCCTGAAAGAGAAGAAATCATGAATTACTTCAAAATCATTAGAGTGATATCCCACTTCCAAAGAGCAAACATGTATTTGGCAGAGTCAAAAAACCCAGAAAGGCAGTATACTGATCCTGGTCAGCCTAACAAAGGATGTATATCCAATGAGACCACAGAACCACTTGCAAATAATGACAGAAGAAAAACAAAAGGAAAGGTATGCCCCAATGCAAGTGCTGTTTTGTCTCCAAGCTTAAACACTTCCAACAGTAACTGCATGCCCATCATGCATCATTTGAGGGGAGGGGGCCATTTCTCTCTGCAATGTAACATCACAAGGGCAGAATGGGTGCTTATCTGCAGGCATTTTCTTATTGCTTACAACAGGGAGTCCTCATCTTGCTAGCAAGGCTTACGCTTTGATTGCAGTTAAGCACCATGGGCCGTTGTATAGCTTCCCAGTCCTGTCATTAGCTATATGGCAGAAAACTTCTCAAGAGGCCAGAAAATGCTATACTTTCTGCTGTGTAGCTGAAGTGGCCAAAACATTAACAGAGAAGTAAGCTAAATTTCTGAAACCTGCATGTAATTAAGCCTGCAAGCAATATCTTCAAAGGCCAAAGTGGTCATTGCTGTAATCCAGACAGCTACAACCCAAATCCAATCCCAACCACATACACATCTCCCCCTCTCTCTCTCCCTCTCTCTATGAACTAGGAGTCAGCACTACCAGCAAGGACAGGATGGTTGCTTAGTGCAGCAGTTCTCACACAGCTGAATGCTGGCTCTCCTCCTTTGGCAGCTGTTAACACAGCCTGACAGACCTTCGCTACAAGGATGAATGCGCTGGCCTGTGAAGTAGCTCTCCTGCTGGAGCACTCTTTGTGGTAGGGCGAGATGCACTGCGTGCTAATTTGTCCTTGGTGCCCCACATGCCTGCCTTTCTCTCCCATTTTCTTTCAAAGCCAGCACATGGCAACCAAAACTGACCCTCTGTGCTCACATGGCACATGAGTCTCGGGTTACTGCAGCTGAATACAATGTGTTTCCTTTCAGCACACATACTGCTAAGACTTCAGCTATGTAATGGCAATGAATGCAAATAACTCTGCATTCTTCCAAACCTCATACAAAGAGCAACGAAGTATAAACACTACAGCTTCTTCTTGTTCTCATTATCTGCCTCCAAGCCATACAACAACCCTATCCTAGGGTTTTCTTGGTAGGATTTGTTATTCAAAGAAGGTTTGCCATTGCTTTCCTCTGTGGCTGAGAGAGCGTGACTTGCCCACAGTTATCCAGTGTGTCTCCATGGGTGAGTGGAGGTTTGAACCCTGGTCTCCCAAAATCTTTGCACGACACTCAAACCACTACACTATGCTAGCTCTCACACCAAAAATCATTTATATTTTCAGCTGCTTTCTTAAGTACTGTATTCAAATTCTTCCCACATCAGATGTTCTGTTTAAGCAGAACCTATAGTGATTTGGGGTCGGCGGGGACATTTTTTTCTCCAGAGGATATTAATAGAAGGGAACACAATGCAAGAGGGAATTTTAAGTATCCCTTGGATGGAAAAAGAAGCGTTCTACTCAAAGCATGTTGAACTGTATTGTATCAGAACAGGATTCTTCTCAGTTTTGAGAAGACTATATTTGAAAGATTTTTTATGCAAGCAGATTTTGGTGTGACTTCATAGAAAAGATAATATTGATATTTCACATTTGCATGGCACTTTCAAGTGATCGCCTGGTGCAATCCTTACGACAACCTTGTAAGGTACAGGGATACTATTATCCTGTACATTTCAGGTGGGAGGACCAAGGCCAAAGAGACTGGCTTGCCTTAAAACATCTTGAGGAATTCATGGTAGGAATTCATATCTACATGTGAATGAGGACATCCATAATTCACGGTTCTCTTAAGGCGGCAATCCTGTGGTTCCCTGGAAGTTATCTCACAGGCTGAAGAATGGAGCATATTCTTTCCACCCAGGGAGGAGGGACACTGGGCAGAGGGAGATCTCTGCCTCTTTCAGGGACTGGTTGCAGCTGCAGAAACCTCTATAGCCCATGCTGCTCTGTTACTGGTGCTGCAACAACAATAACGGTGTGGGGGAAGGGGGAACTGGGGCAGATCCAGAAATTTCTTATTCTCTCTGGGAATGCAGGAGGGGAATACACCAGCCTCACCACTTCAGCCATCCCCTGTCCCACTTTCTACCATGTCAGGCATAAGGTCGGCTTTGGACTCTGTGGTTCTCCTATCATCAGTTTACCCTCTTCCATCCTCTTCAAGATTGCTCTATCCTCTGCTATGCTAGTTGTTTAGACCTCTAAAGCAGGGAAAATCAATTGAGGACCTTAAGAATTTGTCAGATTTCTGAATTCCAGCAACTCTGGGTAGGACAGCCATGGTGAGGGATCATGGGAGCTGCAATCCAGTAACATGAGGAGGGCCACAAGTTGCCCATTCCTGGTTTGTTTCCAAGCCCAACACTCACACCTTTTGATTAAGTGGCACTGGGATGCAAAACAAGGCACCAATGCAGCTTCTGCCTTCTGCAACTCTTAGTGAAAAGGCACAGATCAATGTGCGCTTTGCCTCTGACTACTGGTTTAAGCATTCACCTTTCTGCATGCAACAAAACATCAGTCTAACATTATACTCACAACTGCGGCTGTGCTCTTTGGAAAGAAGGTAATTGGCTAGAGGTGGAGTGTATGTCAGACACTGCAAAGTGGAGTTGAGGAAGCAGTGTTGCCCAGGTTGTGGAGACCAGCTCCAACACGGTACACCCGCTCCCATTTCAGAGAAAGACGCTCCACAGGGAAGAGGACCTTCTGTGGGGCTGGCACTCCATCGCCTCCCAAGATAAATGCCCCCAACGCCTGCAAAGAGAGAAAGGAGGAAGAGTCAGCGATGCCAGATAAAACAGCAACCAGCCCAGCCCTGCCCCATACAGGTAAGCAGGGGAATTACCTTGCTTTCGATTGGGTCCCTCTTCAGAGCCCTTGTCTCATTTTTTGGTTTGCATTTTGTTTATATAGACCACTTGCTTTTCAAGTCCTCAATTTGCAGGATAGTTTTCCATGTGAAGTTCAGAAACTAAGTTCTTTGCACAAATCTTCTTGGCAGAAGCCGCCAACAGTTTACCCAGCTCAACATCATCAGCAGAGTCCTTCCGCCCAGGCTTTAGGGCTTCTTTCAACTTGTCCACTATTGGCATGGTGCATCACTCTGTGGCAGCCCAGGCTGCCTACTAGAAAAGGAATTTTGCTCTGCAGGGCAAAGCTGTAAGAGAAAGTATTTGGCCTTGAAAACCAAGGGTCTCCATCTGAACGTACTCCCTCCCCTACATACTCCTGAAACAGAGCTTAAGAACGAACAAGAATGACCTTTTATTCCCTGTTTATTCCTGTCTGTTTCCCCTTCCCCATGCTTTTCACTCCCCTGAGCTGAATTTTACACTGTGAGCCTGTCCTCTTTTACTTTGAGAAATGCTGTGCACATTGATAGTGCTACATAAACCTCTGTGTGTGTGTGCATTGACACATACATGTGTGTAAGTGCCTCCAAACTGCCTGTCAACTTATGTAAGCCCATGAAGTTCATATGGTTTTTGTAGGCAAGGAAGGCTTAAAGAGGTGGTTTTGCCAGTTCCTTCCTCTGAAACATGGTATTCATTGACAATCTCCCATCAAGTACTAACTGGGGCTGATCCTGCTTAGCTTCCAAGATCAGACAAGTATCTGGTACCTTTAGAGTATTTAGGCCCCTTAAAGCACTACCACCACCATTTTAACTGCAAAACCAGGGAATCTACATTTAACTCCAGAAATTTGGAACATAGCTCCTAGTTTGGCACTCCACAAGTAAAACACGGCCGAAAGTTCAGATTTCCCAACTACAGGATTTTTTTTTTCAAAGTATGTTCATGGTAACCATCGACACATGTTGCCTCCGTAACTACTAAGAAACACCAAGAAAACGAAGAGAAAATTTTTTGCAACAGACATTGCTCCTGTACTTTAATCATGACATGAAGTAGAGACATGACTACCTTGAAGGAGAGCATACATATTTTTACATGTAAGATAAAAAAATGAAGTGCGTATACATCCCACGAGTTGAGCTATAAAAGCATGATGCCTCCAATTCAATCGTAGCCAATCAGGTCTGTAAAATATGTAAATATTAAGATCCCTTGTTCTGTTGACAGATAGCCTTCTTCAGCCGTCAACAAAGAGAAAGCTCCTAAGGAAACAAACTACAACGTGTGTATACAGAGAGCTGTCACCATGAAAATACATACAAGAACCTGAACTGAACGAATAGATGCACAAC
>CAOKZL010006533.1:0-18391 GCA_948472985.1 Iguana delicatissima | reverse complement strand
CTTTAGTGGTGCCTCCAGGGACATGGCTGCCCAATTTTGCTCCATTTTTACTACTCTATTTTAAGACATTACTCCCATTTTAAAAATAAGCATCCTGTGTCTAAAATAAGTCGGAGAGGCTAAAAGGATGCCAAGTGGCTATCAGGCATACTACATTGGTTGGTGGAGGGAGCATGTGAAGGCCCAGAAGGGCAGTTCTTTTGAAAAAATGGGATTGACAAGCAGTATTGAGAGAGATATGTCTGCTCAGGTGTTCTCTTTTAGCTGCTCCCCTTGGGAATGGGAGCTGACTGATACTGGTTATGAGGGATTTGTGCTAATGAGCCCAAGTTCATAGCCGTGTTTGGCTTGTTACCTCTGAGTTTTTCTCTTTTTCATCCCTGTTTCTCTGTGGCTTTGGTGCATGACCGGATAACCTGTTTTCTTTAGATCAGTGGGCCGGATGGCATCCTCCAGAATGGAGCTGTGGACAACAGTGTGCCGAAGACCAGCCAGCTCCTTGCAGAGGTCAATTTTGAAGAAGATGAGGAAGACACTTACTACACCAAGGACCTTCCTGGAGTGGAACATAACATAAAATGCAAACTATGTGCTCTCTTAGCGCAAGGGACTAAGATATCATAGTCTCTCGCAGTGTGTCATTGCTGGCATCTGCTGCCAAAGTCTAGCACCAGTGTAGCCGACATTGCACCTCTGGGATGTCTTGAAGTACAAGGCCCATCATCAGTGGGCAGCTAGTTTGAGATCTTCAGGAGGCCGCAAGTTGAGTATGCTTTGTTGGGTTCAAAGTGTTGAGATGCTGTAGGGTTCAAAGTGGAGACTAGTTGATGCTCACATAGCGTTCGCTTCCTGTGGCTGAGCTGCTGCTTGCGTTATGGCAGCATAAAGCAGAACTGGGTCTTTCTTACTTAGCTCTCAATAGGGCAAAGAAAGGAAGAATGTAAAGCAGCTGTGTAACAGTTTTCTGTGGCAGGTTCATTTTGAATCAACCTAGGTTAAAGAAGACCAGGTGAAAGCCCCCCTGCTCACCAGTCTTGAAGCGAAACTGACTGAATGTTCTCTCTGTGTTCTCCTCCTTAGCTACGGTGGCATCCACGATCCAGCTTGTGTGGCCTACTGTAACACCAGCAAAAAGTGGTTCTGAAATGGACGTGGGAATACATCTGGCAGGTAAGCATCACAGAATAGATTTGGCAGTTAGATTACAGCAGTGGCCGTAATTGATGTCAGACTTCCCCAACCTGGTATTCTCCAGTTGTGCTGGACTATTTCTTTTTAATATAATTTTTATTGAGTTTTCCATAACAACACTAATACATTTTTCAAACACACATAACAGAAACAACAATACATTTGATTACAAACAATACAACAATACAAACATTCATTAATTTACTTTACAAATAATTCAAAACAGCCCCCTTTACGTACAACATATAAAAACATTTGACTTCCTTTTTATTATTTATGTTCTTTATCGACATTATTACTTATAACCTATCTTTTATTACCTTGGCACTCTATTTCAATTTATACATCTATTGGTACCTGCTTCTCTTGCCAACTTATTTATCTCATTACTTTATATAGGTATGTATAATTATTGCTTCAGGACTAGAAATAAAAATGTATTCTTTGAATGCATACTGCTTTTGTGTTTTTGCAAGATATAATGTTGGAATCTGACACCCATGACTATCTCAGTTTTCTAAATCTTTATCGTTTATTGACCTCCTGTATTTTTCCCTATTTATCTAAATATATTATATATATTTACTATTTTTTATTCTCTTATTGCTATACTAGTGTTTCCCCCCATTTATCTTCTAAAACCTTCTTTATAGGATTCCACGTTACTCAAAACTCCTTTAACTCCTTACCCCTCAATAAGAGCAACAGCCTGTCTAGTTCCACTAAATAAACCTTTTTTGCTAACCATTCCTGGATATTTTGCGAATCTTGTTGTCTCCATTTTTTGCGTAGCCCATCCTTCCCGCTGTTATAATATATAATAACAGTTTTTGCTGCATTTGAGTCAAATTTGGAATTAGGTCTATCATATTAAGTAAAAAATAACCCCCGGCCGCATATCAATTTTTTCTTTTCCAATGCTTTCTCGACCTGACCATGTATTGTTATCCAATATTTTTGGGCTTGGGGACAACACCACCATAAATAAAATAATGCCCCCTTTATTTTCACATTTCCAACATTTGTGATCTGAACTTTTCATCATCTTACCGATTTTTACTGGGGTATAACACCATCTATTGAAGATCTTATCGTAGCTGTCTTTCAATTGATTTGGCTTTCAACCACTTTTTTGTTTTTTGCCATGATTTTTCCCATGCTTAAATTGGGAAATCGGTACCTATATCCTGTGCCCATTTAATCATATTAGATTTAATTACTTCCTGTTCAAATTCCCAAATTCCCTTATATTCCGTCCAGCCCGTTTTTGGAAGATAGCATCAAGTTCATTTTCTTCTGCCATAATCCCTGTCTTATTTAAATCTTTTTTTGCTTTTTCCAGGAGCTGGGTCATCAACAACCAGTGTGTTGAAAATCCAGTCTCTATCAGCTTATCTCTATTCATACATCTCACCTTCTTATTTTCAATCTTTATTAAATCCCTATATGTGATCCTTTTTTAAAATTTTTTGGAATTTTCTATAAAAAGCTTTGTGCGTTGATACCCCTAACGGAATACCAATGTACAGCTTTTTTTTAATATGTAACCAGACCTTCAAAAGTGATTTCCTGATTATATGCCTATTAAATTTCTTTTTTCACCTTTGCTTTATCATAGAAGAGATATGCGTGCCACCTCCAAGCAAAAATCGGCCCCTTCAATGAAAAATAAAATTAAAATCTTTTTTAAATTTTCCCCCCACTCCTTGATTTGATTCCTGCATTGTTACACCATGTCATCCAAAAAACCTTTTATTTTAAAGATTTGATTTTTAACTTGAATCCCTTTAATCTCTTTTCCCATCCTTATCTTTTGTGATAATGGGGTTTCCCCCATTATCTAGGCTTAGCTAAAGGGGGATACTTGCCTCTTCAGGTAAACCAAGGGTTAATGAGATGTTGGGATTAATTACATTTTAGTGTGAGTCAACATCACAGGTCACAGGGTGAGAACTAACCAAAAAAAAAGGAGAGGTGAGCATCTTGGGAGAGAATGTTCCAAGGAGAAGTTATAAAACTTTTTGGGGGGGCCATGGGGCCCAAGAAGGACAAAGAGAGAACAAAGGGATCCTTTTCAGAGAGATGAGATCTGGCCAGTTGTAGGCAGGCAGGCATGCCTCCCCGGGCTCCCCGTTCTTTTAGAACATCTAAGCCATGAACATCTGTGAGTACTAGAATAAAGTAGTTAGCTGCGTTAGGGCTGTTTATTATTTTGGAGACTGGAAAAATTTTAAGAATGTATCTGTGCTTTTATATCTGTTTTTGTAACTTCTTGTAACTAAGCGTACCTGGGAGGGGGGACCCTTTCTCAAGTGTGATATTGTCTTGTTTATTTGTATGCCTTGATTAAATACTTTCTGTAAAACCTCCGTTTCTCTCCATTCCCACCCCAGTATTTGGCACACGCTAGCTAGGACCGCTCTCACTCAGAAGTGGGGAGGTGGAAAGATCCTTAAGCTTAGAGATTGGACAGTGTCCCCCTGTACTGTTCAGTTAATTCATAATTCAGGGGGTGGTGGCAGCATACCTGATAACGCTGGGGAAATTGCCAGCCTTTGCAAGGGTGGGAGTCAGCCTTGGGGGGCTGGAAAAAAACCCAGTAGAACACTGGAAAAATATCCTTTTTAAAAAGGGATTTGGAAATAAACTCCAGTATCACATCTTTATACATAATACCTCTATAATTATTAAGAAGATAAGTGGAGACAATGGGCAACCCTGCCTCATTCCTTTATTTATAATTAGTTGTTCCATTCTTTCTCCATTAATAACAATTTTTGCTCTTTTGCTCTCAATTTTTGCATTTGTCCAGAGTGATTTTTCTTCACTCTCTTTGTTGTTCAGGCAGCCTCTGATCCAAGATCACTGCTTCCTTCCCCCGCTGGTCAAAATTCCTTCTAAGCAAGAGCAGCTGAGACCACAGCAGATCACAGCCCAGCAAATTAACAATCTGGAAGAAGGGTGTAAAGCGTGTATGAACGTCTGGAGTAGATAGCAAAGTGAGAAAGGAAGTGCAAAAGGAAACAGCAAGTCGTAAGCAGATCTGTATGTATGAGTGGAAACCTGGATGCAGGATTTGAATAGCTGAGAATCCCGGTGTGCTTTACAGATCATGTTTGTAGGCCCTAAGGTGTGAATATAGGCTCAGAAGATGGAATCTTTGGAACTGGAGAGGTGGTTAAAAAAATTTCGAGTTAAAGAATCAACCAATTTCCCTTTTTTCCTTTCCCCCAGCCGACCTCCATGAGTTATTCAGCTTGCCACATTTGTCACAGTGGAGAATATCAGTTGTTGATGTAGAATTAAAAAAGTGGCCCAGCATCATTTACACACTTGGGGGGCAGATGGGGCTCTTTATGGTATGAAACATCCTGCCTTAAGCATAGTAGGACACACGTAGCAGTTTTAGCCCTCCTACCAACCTGTACTTAGTTGACTTTGCCTTAAAGTTTTTCTTTGTGAGAGGGGGGGGGGGACATTTCTCTTGTGTGTGAGAACATTTGCAGTGCCTTATTCGTTGATTGGGGAAGACTTGCTGTGGAACCTAGGGAAAGCTGCAGTCATACTTCTTTTTAGATCTCCCTTCTCTGTTGCCGCAGGAGAATCCACCTGCTCAAGGACTTGGAGAAGCCAGGTGTTGATGAAGCACGTCCTGCTGAGATGAAAGGATGCCCATCAGTACCAGGACATCTTTGGGCCTCTGGTCAAACTCAAGGCAGACTATGACAAGAAGCTGAAGGAGTCTCAGGTAAGCTTGCTGGGCTTGGTGGTCGCTTGCAAGGCCCCGCAGGTCCTCAAGCACTGTAGAAATCACAAATTGCCTGTATGAGTCATGGCTTCAGAAGGAGTTTGAGAGAGAGTTGATGTTAACATCAGGTGTGTTCTTTTTCTTTAAACAATGTAGAGGTGCACTGTTTCCACTGTTTCCTGCCAGAAGTTGAACTAATACCTTTCCCTTGAGCTGCATGCTTAAATTCATTGCTCGTTCTTATTTTTTAAGTTGTTCGAGCTGCTCCCTAGGCATATACTGTTTGTGACCTTGCCACGTGTATAGATAAACTCTTTTGTATCTATAGATCCAAGATAATATCACTGTGAGATGGGATTTAGGCCTGAACAAGAAGGGGTCGCCTACTTCACCTTGCCAAAGACTGATTCAGATCAACATTTAAAAGAGTTACATTCACAAGCTGGAAAGATTTGTTCTGACTGTTCCTTTTTTTTTTTTAAACCGTTTGGCAAGGTTCTGTACCCATGTGCTGCTTTTTAAGAGCAGAATCAGTGCCAACTTCATAAGTACATGAGGTTCTCTGTGTCCCCACAGATATGCAGCAGGTGCAAGGAGGTGAGATCTGCCTGAGATACAAAGGAGATTTGGCCCCGCTGGGGGAAAGGGAAACCAGTCATGTGATAAAAGTTCCTGATACTATCCTTTTAAGTGCATCAAAAAATAGTGAAGAGGACTTGGATTGCCCTTTCTCAATTTACAGGTGGGTTTAATTGCAAATACAGTCATCCCTCCACATCCACTAAGGTTAGGGGGCATAGGATCCTCTTGAAAGTGGGAAAACTGTGAATAACTCTAGGCCCTCCCAAACCATATTTCACGCACACATAAAAGTATGATCACAATATTCAGCCCACCATGAATTCCTTTGAGGCCTCGGGGTTTCCCTTTCCCCAAAGGCAGAAGTGGGGGGCTGGGGGGCCCCTTTTTCCACCTCCAATGCTGCTCCAAACCCAAATCTCTAATAGGGATACAAGCCTCGTTTGCAGTTTCTAGTCTCACAAAGCTTGCAGTCCCTTTAAAAATGGCACAGGAGGGCAGCAGAGGTGACAGCAAATAATTGTGAATAATCAAATCCGCACAAGTGAAACCCACCAATGTGGAGGCTTGACTGTAGAGTCCCTGTTTGTGAGACCAACTTCAGGCGTTCGAAGCAGAATTTGAGATAACAGCTTTCTTTTCTTTTTGTGCCATCTTAGAACATCAGGTGCTCTGTTGTGTCACGCAAAACGAGCAAAAGGTCTTGGATGTGGTCCCTTTAATTCACTTGCCTCCATTCATCCTGGCGGTGTGCAGGGCCACGCTCGTGATGTGGCTTCAGCAGTGGAAACTGCCATGAGCCCTCAGGTGGCCTTTGTTCTGTAGAATTGCTTGGCAGGAAGAGGATATAGGGGGGGGACCCTCACCATTCTCAGGTAACCTAACCCTATTGGAGTTGGAGCTGCAAATTTTAGTCTATTCTCATCACCTGTAATCAGCCTGTGTGTGTGTGTGTGTGAACTCACTCTCTTCTCTCCGTCTTCATCAGGTCTGTGCTGTGGAGGCTGCCTTGCAACGTCCCTTGGGCCTTACCCCGGGGGGCCCCCTGGGGCTGGCAAGACTGTGACCCCGGCCCCCCATCGTGTATCACCTGGCGAGGCAAGGAAATGGGTAAGAGGAGCCCGTGGTGTCATGGACTTTTGTTGGGAAAATAGTGTTGTATGTATTGTGCAAAAGCAGTCATAAAGGTAGGGCCTGGGAGGATGAATGAGCAAATGAAATGTTGAGAGTGAACGGTGATTACTGGAATATTTGACAGGACTTGAATAAGGTTAGTGACATCACTTTTCTATGTTGGGAATTTGGTATGGAGTGTGGGGTGAATGGGGGGAGGATTAGGGTTAAGCGGGTCACGTTTGGGAATTAATGACTGGCATTTAAGAGTCTGATTTATAGTTTTTGTAGAGAAGAGTTTGAGTGTGAAAACGTGTTTTAAATTGTATTAAAGTAGTAAGTGTTATGTTCATCTTCTATTAATAAAAGTATGTTTTTGGTCTCTCAGGAACACTGTGTGTAAAAAGATTAGGTTCGGACACAGGCCATTTCTGCACTAGACTGTTATAGTGCTATTTTCCATTTTCAGCTCCCCGGAATCCGGGGGGTTTGCAGTTTAGGGAGGGGCATTTAGAACTCTCAGACCCAAAGAAGTTTTTTTGGCCTCATGAACTCAAACCCCAAAAATTTCCACAGGATGTTGAAAGTGGAATAATAGCACTATAACATGTAGGTGCGGAAGTGGCCACAGTGTTTGCAGTGGCATCAAGAACAAGAGAGTTGGTGTCCAGCTGGAATAAAAGGCAAAATCTCACAGGAACCTTAAGGGCATCTAAGAGGTCCTTACGTTGGTGGCAGAAGACAAGGGAAGGCCCTCACTCTTGGTGGTCGCAGTAGATTGTGGAGGTCTTCACGTGGCATCAGTGCAGATTTAGGGAGAACATCTGGTACAAAAAGAAAATTAAGGCGCAGGAGCCTCACAGAGCCCACGAGGAGAGGGGTGGACTTTCTGAGCCAAAACTGCAGTGCTTCAAGGTCTGTGAAGTTGTCATCCAGATAACTTAGCATCCTCCATATGGTGCTTTTCTTACACAGAAGAGCCACCCTTGGTCAGGCCAAGGGCCTGTCTCATCAGAGTGATCAGTCAGTTCCTGTGGGAAGCCCACAGGCAGGGCGGCACTCTCCCCCCTTTATATTCCCCAGCAGCCCCAACCCCCAGAGGAATGCTGCCTCTGCCGCTGAGGGTGGTACAGCTCCCCTGACGTGGTAGCCAGCAATGGCCCCAAAGTCTGTGAATTTGTCCAACCCCCAGAGTCTAACTCATCAGAGTCTGTAGTGAATTTCACGGTTTAACTTAACATGTTTTAGCTCCCTTTAAAAGAACTCCTTCCTCTTGACTGTTTCAAATCCCACATTATTTGGCTTATTAGATGAGCCCTTTGGGTTCTGGTATTATGAGCAAAGAAGAAAAAGCACCTCCTTACAGTTTTTCTCACTGAAAAAAAAATTTTACAAAGCTGTCATGTTTCCATTTACTTTCCTTTCTTCTAAGCTAACCAGACATTTTCACATAGAGGCATGTTTTTTTAAAGAGAAATTCAGAGCCTACAGGCAGTGCAGGTTAAACATTGAATCACAAAGTTAAAGAAAGCAAGGTTGGGCCACAAGAGCACACATCCCATTTCTTTGATTTGAAATCTCTCCAACAGTTTTAATCACATTTTTGTAATTCCTGTGCTGCCCTTGACCACGATGACACTTAACCAGCGTTTTTGTTTCTGCCTTAGATGAGCATTAAAATTAAAGTCTGATTTGTTTTTAATTGATGCCGGGTTTGGGGACATGGGTCTACCTTTTTTTTTTTTTCTTTTTTAAGGCCTGTGCTAGTCTGTGCCCCAAGTAACATCGCTGTGGATCAGCTGACAGAGAAGTTTGCCGGACCAGATTTGAACGTGGTTCGCCTCCGTCCCAAGCCGGGAGGCCATAAGCTCCCCACTCTCCTTCCTGGCACTGCACAACCAGATCAGGAACATGGCAGGTGAGGAACGGCCTCAGGAGAGCATGTGATTTTGTGTTCTTTTGGGCCTTCTGCCTCTTGAAGCACGTTGCTCCCTACTCTCCACATCCTGTGGATTCTGCAGAGGGGTTCTCTGCCATCCAGCCCACCGGGTTCTTGAGGCCTTGATCATTATTCATTATGCAGAACTGCTGGAGCACCATTCCCAGAATCCCCGGGGAAAAGATTATGGGAGAGGTAGATGGGCACAAGATTGATTGAGTGTGCTCTACCACCATGAGCCAGAGGCCTCAAAGTCTCCAGTTGCTGCGACTGCGGGAAAGAAGATGCTAGCCTTCCTCCGATGTTTGTTGCCCCTGTCCCCATATCCTTCTGAATCATGACCCCGTTTCCTTGGCTTCCTAGGGGTAAGACTGTGCCAGGACAGACCTCCCATAAAAGTTGTTACAGCTAGAGCACCCCAGGAGAAAAATAGCATGATTCAGTTTGAAGTTGAAAAGATTCTCCTAGCAGGCAGCAGTTACTTTTGAAAAGCAGTGGTTCCTGCAGAAAGTAGGACTCTGGAGGACCTTCAGAGGTGGCACCAAAAGTGGTCTGCTAAGTTTTTGGGCATCAGGAAAGGAGCTCTGTGTCTGTCCAAGTTTTTTGTCTGCTGAAAAAACTTCCAGGGGGATGTTTTTAAAATTGTTTTTATCGGATGCTTCTTTAGCATTGCTACCTGGACTGCTCTAATCTCCTGCCAACCTACTATGTGGGCAGATTTTATTTGTTGTTTAGCTTAACTGTGATGCCTTCATTGACTGGTAAATTTAAAAACGGGAGTTGACTTCCTTACAGAGGACTCCTGAGCAGTTGTATTACGCAGTCACCGTTGGAGACCGCCTGTGTTTTTGGTTTTGGCATGCCTGAGCGCCAGAATCTCCAGCAGTTGAAAGATGAGACTGGGGAGCTGGCATCTGCAGATAAAAAGCACCCCGGGGGCCCCTGAAACAGACAGCTGAATGGGTATTGCTAATGGTGAAAGCTCCTTTTTTACTCTGATACTGGCCTTGCCTAGCACAGGAACAATGCTGGCGGCTGGTTAGACCAAACCAGTTGCCTGTGGCAAAATCAGTTGTGTGGAGGAGGTAAATCCCATTTCCCTTCCCCCCAGAGCACTGTCTTATCATCAGCAGCCCCGGGGGTTTTAATTTTTAAGTCATTTCTCATAGTGGGTAACCCACACTCCACAAACTTCACTCTGAGAATAGACAGAAAATTTTATTTGTAAAATGCAAGCAACATGACACACTTCGTTTGGGTTGCCGAAAAAAGAGCCCATATGGAGCTTACATCTTTTATAGGTACAATACCAAAATTTAGGTGCACAAAGCTATGATTGGAGAGGGTCATATATCATGACACCACTCCTCAGACCATTCCCAGACCTGCATGTGGTAGGTCTCACCATCCTTCACCAAAGGACATATTTCCTGCCTCTTATCTTACAGACCCCAGGTTCTTAAAAACAAGCCTCTAAACCAGGGCTTTTCCAAACAGTGTGCCATGACACATCGCCTGAAGCGTGTAGATGTGTTACCGACAATCTTGGAAAAAAGAAAGTTATTATTTGTAAATCATATATTTTTAAAAATATATGAAAAAGGGTTTTTATGAGATACGCTGTATCCCCATACATTTTGTTATTACAATTTAGATATATGTCTATATCTCTAATAAGGAGTTAGTTTAAACCCCCAGTTTGCTAGTAAAATTGAAATTACTGTGTCGCAAAATGATAAAAACTCTAAAAAGTAGGTCACCAACAGGAAAAGTTTGGAAAGCTCTGTTCTCAACTTTCATTTTCATCTGGCTCTGATCTCCCCCCACCAGATACATGGTAGCAAAAAGCAAAGAACAAATTTGCCACTGATACTTTGTTATAATCCAAGCAGCTCAGAATAGATACTTTTTGCAATCATTCATTAGCCCTGGATACTTTGTAGCATTAGAACTAGGCTTAATGGAGTTCTGTTTCTACACTGGGTAAAATGCATAATTTCAATTACATCCAGCAGACCAACACGTGGCAGGACTAAGTATCCTGACATTCATAGCCTTCTATGGGTATTTTATAGTTATGGGGGTGGTAATGGAGAAGCTGGCCTGCTCCTGAAATTCTGCTGCTTGAACCTACTCAGAACGCAGATGTCGTTTTTCTGCACGTGTGTGGGCGTGGTGATCCAAGGCTTGCGAAGATGCAGTTCTGCTCCATCCTGATCGATGAAAGCACCCCCGGCCACTGAGCCAGAGTGCATGGTGCCAGTTGTCCTTGGAGCAAAGCAGGTAGGCCACGGCTGTTTAAAAAAGGAACTTCCCAGTGGAATGGAAGCAATGCAGCAGCCCTCCACATTTGCGGGTTTCACTTTTGCAGATTTGATTATTCCCGAATTATTAGCTGTTACCTGTGCTGCCTTCCTGTGCCATTTTTAATAGGGACTGCAAGCCTCGTGAGGCTGAAAAAACTGCAAACGAGGCTGGTAAGTCCCAATTAAAAATGGGGTGGGGCAGCAGGGGAGGGGGCCAAACCCCACCGGCCGCCCACTTCTGCCTTGGGAAGGAACCCTGATGCCCCAAAGGAATCCACAGTGGGCTGAATATGGCGATTGTACTTTTTTGTGTGTTAAATATGGTTTGGGAGGACCAAGAGTTATTCACGGTTTTCCCACTTTTACAGGGGTCCTGTGCCCCTAACCCTAGCAAATGCGGAGGGAGGACTGTAAGCTCTTTTGCAGTTTCTGGTGTTTTTTAACTTTTATGTGCCAGGCAGTTTGAGTACTTGAGAGGTTTTAAGCCCCTGGATGTTCTGAAATGTTTGCCTCTCTGGGGCTTTAGGAAAAAAAAAATTTTACAGAGCCGGGTGTCTTGGATTTAGGGGAAGTGAGAGTGACTAGCAAAGGTTTTTCTAAATTAGATCCTCTTGCTCTCCTGTTTTAATCTCAGACCACGAGCTCTTAAAGGGCTGGTGGTTAGTGACAGGTATAGGAAACTGATGGGTTTTAGGAGAGATAGGAAGGAGAAAGGATTCTGGAAAAGAAAAAATTTCAAAAGCACTGTAAACAGGAGAATGGAGATCAGGCTGTTTCAAAAAGTGAGTAGCTGTGGAGAAGAACAGCAGCACCACTAAGTGTGTAGGGAAAGAACTTCACAGACAGTGAGGGCAGAAAGAAGTCTTGGAATGATAAGTCCAAGAGTTGCGGTTTGCAGAGGACACAATTGTGGAGAGCTGAGGGATATTGGGGGGAGGAAAGGGGGGGAAAACAGGAGAAAAAAGCCCAGAATTTTCCAGCTTAAATTAGAGCTGTGGAGTTCACTTTCAACCCACAGGCAAGCTCTGCTTCTTGGTTGTCCCCTTATAGTCATTTATACTTGGATCTTTCCATGGTGGAGGGGGGGGGGTTAGCCTGGGTTAGGGTGTGTGTGTGTGTGTGTGGGGAGAGAGAGAGAGAGAGAGAGAATGAGAGAGATGCCCGGGCCTCCCTTTTGACTTCTGTCTCTTTATCTTCCCCGCTTGAAACCTTTTGGGAGACCCCTGCCAGCTCAGCCCTGTTGTGATGTGCAAGAAGGCCACCAAAGCAGGCTTGCTCCCGTCTCTTTTGAGCGACTGGTGGGGCTGGGCATCCAGCCCATCCGTTTGCAAGTGCAGCACCGCATGCACCCAGCCCTAAGTGCTTTTCCTTCTACATCCCCCTATTAAAGGGGAAACCCCTTTAGAACAGTGTCGCTGCAGGTATAAAGGAAGGGAGAATGGGTAGAGAGGCTAGGAAGGGGGGCAAGGTTACCTTTTTCTGCAGACACACCAGGGATGTTGTTCCTTCAGGTGGAATGAAAAAACCCTTTCCCCCAAACAGTGCTGGCACTGAGGGGCTGTGGATTCTCAGCTGGCAGAGCAGGTCCGTTCTTGCCAAGGAGGAGGGGGACACCCAGCCTTACACTCTGGGTGGCAAAGTGCTCTTCTTTGGTTTTGGGTCCATCTCTGGCTTTTGTTTATGGGACTGAGCAGAGGAGCTAGCAAAGAAAAGGGTCAAATTATCTCTTGCCTTGGAGGCAGAAGTTTACCAATTCCTGGGGTGTCTCTTTCTCCTTGGCAAGAATTAACCTTCTTGGTAAGTTCCCAGTGTACCATTTTGGCCGATGCTATTCAGCGTCATCTCTTCCAGGGAAAAAAAGTTGATGGAAAGCTCATTTTGGGGAAACCCCAGGAGTTAAAGAGGGAGCTTTACCCTGATGAACTAACTGGTTTTGTGTTCTCCTCAGCGGACCGTGTGAAGAAGGGATTTGGCTTCCCGTGGCCTCCACCAAGCAAGCCTATGTTCTTCTATATGACCCAAAAAGGGAAGAGGAGATTGCATGTTCTGGGACTTCATACCTGAACAGGTAAACACTATGTGAGAAAGAGGAGGTGTGGCTGCAGATGAGCTTAGCATCCTTCTGGGTGCCTTATGTGTGCCTAGACCAGTGGCATGGTGTGAGATTTATAACTGTCACCAATCACTGCTATGCTACGCCTAAATTTGTATTACAAGGATAAAAGCTGTAACCAGTCAATAGGAAAAAAGTTTCAGTGACTTCTCCGGAAGATTGCTGTATTGCTTGCTTTGCACCAAATGAACACTCAGTGCAGTTTGTGAGTGCAAGTTAAACAGGACATGACATATGTGCAGAATCCAGTCTGAATAACTGCAAAAAATGCAGTGTGCAGGTGATAATATCCTTTCCTTTTTTATGAGCACACAAATCCTTTCCACCACCAACCCAGTACCTCGAGTCCTAGGATCAATATTAATTAGAGACAAAAAAAGGGGTTAAAATTTATTGTGTTGAGCAGGAATTTCAAGGAAGTTAAAGTATTGCCTCCCTGGGTTTCTGGTTAAACAAGCAAAAGGGGAAACTGATTCCTCCCCACCCTTCCCCTGCTTTTACCATATAGAAGGGAAGCTGCAAACGTGGAGAAGATCACCACCAAGTTGCCGAAGGCTGGTGCAAAACCAGATCAGATTGGGATCGTCACTCCTTACGAGGGCCAGCGTTCCTACCTGGCACAGTCCGTGCCGAGTCCCCCTTTCCCACCAAGCTTTACCAGGTACAGTCCTCCTCACAGTGTCAGTTTGTCTCAGTTCCCTGTGGAAAACCTGCAAGCCTCCACACTTGGTTCAAAGCACAAACTGCACTTGGATTTTTTTATTCATTTCTAATCACTCTTCCCACTGTTGTTTTACAAAAAAAAAACAATCGGCCCTGTACACTCAGGTCCTCTGTGGGCTATTTACTTAAAACTGCCTAAAACAAGACTGGGAACATCACCCAGAGGATCTTCTCGTCGCCCACCCCTAGACGGAATGGAATGGCCTGACGGAAGAGGTCCAACAGCAAAATACGCCGTCTGAATTTTTAAAAAATGCTAAAGACTTATCTCTTCTGGGGAAACCCACCCAGCCTATTTTTAAGTATGATGATTTTTAATTAAGATTTCAATCATGGCATTTGAATTGTTTTACGATTTTAGTGTACGCTGGTTTTCATTGTACTTTAACCTTTGTTGTACCCTGCCTCAAACTTTGAGGAGAGGTGGGGAGCAAAATAAAATGTATTCTTACTTTATAAAGAAAATAGCAAACTGACCTACAGATGTCAGTTAAGATGGTTTGGGGTTTTGGGGCAGGGAAGGTCTCTTCCTTTCTGAATAAGAGAGTACTGAATAATAAGAAGTTCTGAATAATACTGAATACTGACTAAGGACAAAAGAGTGATAAGAGACAGGTAATAAAAATTTTAGCTTTATTAGCAACAGAAAAGTAACAGATCGAGCTGTCCCTGTCCTGTGCAAAGTTCACTGCTACTTGCTTTTGGCAGAGAACATTGGATTTCTCAAGGACTCTGTACCGTTAAATTTGGGGGGGGGGGAAAAGAGGGGCTGTTTGAAAAACCCATATTCTTTCAACCTGCATATTGGTAGAATTGTGCAGGTGACTTTGTCCCCTGGTAGAAATTTTGCTCGCTTTCTGGATGTCGTCCAGCTGAATTGAAACAGAAAACAAACAGGCATCCCATTAATTTCTGTTAATGATAAAATTTTAAGCATATGAAACATGTGACACACATGGTCCCAGTGAGATAGAAGGTTATCCTTGGTAGTCCTCTTTGATCCATTGATTCTGGAAGTCAGAACCTTGTCTATGAAGCGGACGAGAAAATAACCCCTTCTGGGGTTTTTTGTTTTTTGTTTTGTCTTCCTCATCCCTTTCAGGAGGTGGATATTGCCAGCATTTTTTTTTTTAAAACTGCCCTGAATTCTTGACAGTAGAAGGATGGGGGGGAAATATTTTTAAAATTTGGGGTGGACAGCAGTATCCCTCTGGATGGACAGCAGCAGCAACCCTACAGTTTCCATCAGCTATACCCAGCAGAGTCAAGGACTGTGATGACTGCAGTCCAAAAAAGTCTGGAGAACCACAAATTTTCCCCCCCCAGTTTGCACTGTGGGATAATCATGCACTGAGCCCCCAAAATGTATGGTCCATTAAACCTATCCCGAAAACGTCCTTTCATCTCTCATCTCTGGGATGTGAGGGCTGCCATTGGGACCACAGAAGTCTAGCAAGGCAGAATCAGAATGCAAATAAACAGGCGATAAAGCTTTGCTTTTGCGTGCCCTGTGGCTTTTCACAGCCTGGCAAATATGTAGGTTTCTCATGGACAGTCCCCTTTTTGCTGCTTGCTAAAAAAATGGTTGCTTTCTCCCAGCACCCGTGGCTAGGAGGATGCACTCTGCTCTCTTCCTTCTCCCCCCCGAGATTTCTACCATTCATGCTCTGAGCCCATCCTCAGGCCGAAAGGGTTTTGGGTTTCTGTCTTTGGGAAAACAACCAGCAGCCCATGCTTGTACAACACGAAGCAAGAAAGCAGCCCCGTTTACTGGGCTCTGAATAACCCTAGACTCTGGATAAGGATGCAGGAGACTCTCTTGTTATTATGAGCCCCAAACGGCTATGGATTAATTGGTCAGCAAGAGAAAAGCAAGGCAGGCTGAGTTGGCATTATCCAAAGAAAGAGAGAAGAGCTGAGTAGAGTCATCTCAAGGAAGCATCATTGAGGCTTTAGCTGTTTGAGGGCCAAGATAATCTTGAGTGTGTAAGGGCATAATCACACCTTGCCTTCATAGTGCTATTATTCCACTTCAGTTGCCATGGCAACATCCTATGGGATTCTGGGATTTGCAGTTTAAGGAGTGGCATTTAGAATCCTGGGCAAAATTGCAATATGGCCTCAGGAAACTATAAACTCCAGGATTCCACAGGATGCTTCCATGGCAGAATTATAGTGCTATAACGGCGCAGTGTGATAGGATCCTAAAGACAGCACTGCTCCTCAAAATTGGAGTCCCCCGATGATAGCACAACTATGAATATCCCTGGCCAGGGTGACCATTGGCAATGCCATTTGTTGTGAGATGCAATACATTAAAATGTACCACTCATGGGGAAAAATTGTATCTCAGCAGAGGCAGAAATGAATTGATGTGCTATCCTTTTATGAAGCTGCACACAAAAAAAGATGGCATAAGCCAAAGGGGCAAGCTCCTTGAATGCCACAAGGAACAAATATTCTCCAGCAAGTATTAGAAATCTGTGTGTGTGTGCACGCGCGTGCTCGTGCATGCATGTGCATGTATGGAGAAAATAGAGAGAATAAGCAGGCTGTGTTTTGCATCCTAGTCTTGAAAAAAAAGAGTAGCATTCATACCTGTAAGAAGAACCAAGTGTTCCAGCATCCTTTCCCTTGACCCATTTTCAAAAGGCCCCTCAGCAAAAGATCAGTGCAAACCTCTGATTCTCCTCCCCGCCATGCAAGGAGTAAGAAGGGAGGGAAGCAGAGGTTATTGACAGAAAAAAAGAGAAGGTGGTAGCTGAAAGAGATGTCTTTTTGGGCAGATTTAGCTCTGGGTCTGGCCTTTTTTTGGGTTCAGCCACACCGACTGCCAAGTATATAGCTGCCCAAAGACTTTTCTAAGGAAATGTGGCCCTTAAGAGGAAAAAAATGTCCCTGGCCCCCTCCCCCCCCTGTATCTGACATCAGCACTCTGCTTTTTGTGCAGACGCCTGGAATTGCATAAGGGATCCCTGTTTGGTCTTGGGGCTGCCTCTCCCCGGCTCCTGAGAAGATGTAATAGAATGGCATTTTACTGTCATAGGAAGTGATCAATCTTTTCCAGGGGAAGACTTTTTGGGGAAAAAAGGGCCCAAAGGGTGATGACACCAGTGTGTGCAGCTCGCTAGCTAGTCATTGCAGCACATGCTTTGTTCTGAATCAAGCTTGGACACCCGAGGGCGCTGTTGTACATGCAAGAAAGATGTGCTTTGAAAATGTTTTTTCCCCCCGCACACCAAGAAAATGTAGCGTTTAATGACAAAATGACACGTTTCAAATTGAGAGTTAAAATAATCAAGTATTAGATTTTTGGAACATTACAAGCTAACTTGATTTTCCATGCCCTCCAACATTTTTTCCCGATAAAAACCAGGATATGGGCAGCCAAGCAATATCAGAGTGTGGCTATGCACTCCGGTGCCGCCATTACAGTCCCCATTGCGGTCCCATTTGTACTAGGACAGACAGTACGCGCACACGCGGAAAGGGAATTTTTGGCTACTGCCAGCCCCTCCGTTTGGTTGTTTTTTCTGCCGCTTTGCCTTTAAGGGCCCTGGCAGCACTGTGATTGTTGGGGAATTGTGAAATGGGCCAGTCTAGTTTATGGCTACTTTCATTACCCTCCTACCTGACAAGGCTGTTGTACTGGAGGACCGTGGGCCTAACCCCGAAACCCCCACACTGGATTGTGTAAAAGGGTCCCCGCCCAGGAGCCAGCATGGGTGCTCCTGCAGGCGGGGGTTTGGGGACCCACACAAAGGAAATTTGGGAAAGGGGGAAACCCCCCGGGGCAGGGGGAAACCCTTTCAATAGCTCAGCTCGGCATAGACTGGACCTTGCCTCCCTTCATGGGATGGCAACCCCCCGAAAAGATGGCAATCAAGCCTTCTCTCCCCCTTCCCTTGTAAACAGTTCCCCCCTAGTTTGAAGTTTAGTAATAGCGGAAAACTCCATCTCTGTGTTCCTTACAGGGAGACGGTGGACCCGCTACTGTGGATTGCTGTATTATTTTCCTTGTTCGGATGCGCCTTTTGGAGTGTTTAGCTACATTCACACAGACTGGCAGTACAATGTGCAGGCGGCATGCCGTTGGAACCCCTACCCTGAGACAGAAGCCATGCCACGTAAATCCGATCTGTACCTCTGGTATCAAAAGCCATATCCATTTCAGTTATTCACACACCCAAGAGTGTATTCCAATTATTGGCTTGGCGCAGGCCTAACCATGGCCGTTGCCAACCACAACATGACCATATATGTGGATGTGTTAACCAACGCCGCCTCCACAACCATAACGGCAATTCAGAGCAATCTCCGAAAAGAAGCACTAGTCTCAGTCACTTTTGACATGGACGAGTGCCATCCCCCAAAAGGATATGGGAAACCTTCATGTTTAAGTGCCAGAACATCACCCAGATCCTACAGGTTGTGCATTCACGTGCAGAAAAAAATGGGGTCCCGACTCTCCTCTTCGACGCGGGACCCCTTCAGGTAAGCGATTGGCTATGTATTTTTGGCAGCTCCGTGGTCCACAAGGACATAGAGATGGTAGCCTTTCTGATGTCCAACCCCTGCTCAGGGCGATAGTGCTTAACTTCACCGTCGTCAACATTTCTAAAGTGCTCCCGACCTGCGAGCCCCATTTACAATTAGCCCTCAATTGGGAACATTGGGAG
>CAOKZL010006379.1:0-12625 GCA_948472985.1 Iguana delicatissima | reverse complement strand
TCATCCTCTGGGTAGCAGAAAGGATTTTTGGCAGCATCAGCATTAGGAAAAAAAGGAACGGAGGGAAATACTTTCATCCTCATCATGCTTAACTGATTTATATGGACATTCCTCACTCAACAAAGCCCCTGAGAAGGAATTTCCCCTTGTTCACGGCCTTTTTGTGCTTTTTTCTTATCCTCCAGGTAGGCGGAAAGGATTTTTAGCAGCATCAGAATTAGAAAAAAAGGGATGGAGGGAAATACTTTCATCCTCATCATGCTTAATTGGTTTATATGGGCATTCCTTACTCAACAAAGCCCCTGAGAAGGAATTTGCCCTTGTGCAAAGCCTTTTTGTGCTTTTTTAATCATCCTCTGGGTAGCAGAAAGGATTTTTAGCAGCATCAGAATTAGAAAGAGGGATGGAGTGAAATACTTTCATCCTCATCATGCTTAATTGGTTTATATGGACATTCCTCACTCAACAAAGCTCCTCAGAAGGAATTTCCCCATTCAGAAGGCCTTTTATGTGCCTTCTTCCTCATCCTCTGTCCAGCAGGAAGGCTTTTTAGCATCATCAGCATTAGAAAAAAGGGATGGAGGGAAATACTTTCATACTCATCGTGCTTTATTGGTTAACATGGACATTCCTCACTCAACAAAGCCCCTCAGAAGGAATTTCCTCATTCAGAAGGCCTTTTTGTGCTTTCCTCCTCTGCCCAGCAGTAAGGCTTTTTAGCAGCATCAGCATTAGGACAACAGGGATGGATGGATCTGGGCGTTCTCTGTTCCTTCCTCCCCATTCCCCCCATTCCCCCCCCGTCCCCCCAACTCAGATGTACTCCTACACCTCCTACGCCTTCCAAGAGGCCGGCATCCCCAAGGACAAGATCCAGTACTACATCATCGGCACCGGCGGCTGCGAGCTCCTCACGGCCGTCACTTGTGTGAGCAAAACTCTCAAAAACTGACCCCTGGGAGGGGCTTCCTCCCTCTCACCTCCCCCCTCCAGATAGGGGATGATGGGCTGTGAGGTCTTCTCCCTCCCTTCTTCCCCTTAAAATTCCCGGGCGCTGGTCCTTCCCTGCAGATGCTGGTCATTGGCGGGCCGGCCGGAGGGTGCTGGTGGTTGGGGGCTACGTCCTTATGGCCACCTGGGCCGTGGTCGTTATGGTCTCCCTCTCCATGCAGGTAGACAGGGTTTTGGGGGGCAGAGGGGGGCTCATAAGGGGGTGGCAACGGGAGGGAAGTCATGGAGACCCCCGGGAAACTGTAAGTCCTCCCCTTCCTTCCTCCCCCGCAGGACCGCCTGGCCTGGGCTCTGTACCTGAGCATGGCCTGCATCTTCGCCTACATCCTCCGCTTCGGCATCGGGCCCGGTGAGAAAACGGGGTTTCAACGGCCCCCGTTTCCTTCTAATGAATATACATTAACCTACTGTGCATCGCCTTGGATGCCCCAGTCAGCTGGGAGACGTAGTATTTCATGCGTTCGATTTAAAAAAAAAATATCTCTAGCTAGACTGCTGCAGTGGAGTCTATCTGGGGCCGCCCTTGGAGACTATTTAGAATCTATTGGTTGCATAAATTGCTTGAGAAAAACCACTTGATCTTATATATATATATATATCAAAGTAGGTTAATGATTATTCAATATAGATACAAATATATATTTATGTGTGTGTAGATATATGTCTGTATATCTGTATATCTATATAGATATTTATAATTCTTTTTATATTTACATTCATAGAATCATAGAATCATAGAAATGTAGAGTTGGAAGAGACCACAAGGGCCATCCAGTCCAACCCCCTGCCATGCAGGAAAACCTTCAAAGCACTCCCGACAAGTGGCCATCCAGCCTCCGCTTAAAAACCTCCAAAGAAGGAGACTCCACCACACTCTGTGGCAGCACATTCCACTGCCGGACAGCCCTGACCGTCAGGAAATTCCTCATGAGGTTCAGGCAGAATCTCCCCTCCTGCAGCTTGCATCCATTGCTCCTTGTCCTGGTCTCAAGAGCAGGAGAAAACAAGCCCACTCCCTCCTCGACATGACATGACATCCCTTCAAATATTTAAACATGGCTATCATGTCCCCTCTCAACCTTCTCTTCTGCAGACTAAACATACCCAGCTCTCTAAGTCTGTCCTCATAGGGCATGGCTTCCAGGCCCCTCACCATTTTGGTTGCCCTCCTCTGGACCTGCTCCAGCTTATCCATATCCTTCTTGAATTGGGGTGCCCAGAACTGGACACAGTATTCAAGATGAGGTCTAACCAGTGCAGAATAGAGTGGTACCAATACCTCCCTTGATCTAGACACCATACTTCTATTGATGCAACCAAGAATTGTGTTGGCCTTCTTGGCTGCCGCATCACACTGCTGACTCATGTTCAGCTTGTGGTCTATGAAGACTCCTAAATCCCTTTCACACGTACTGTTAGCCAGCCACGTGTCCCCCATCCTATATTTCTGCATACCATTTTTTCTGCCTAAGTGTAGGACCTTACATTTCTCTCTGTTGAAGTTCATTTTGTTAGCCTTGGCCCAGCTCTCCAATCTGTCCAGGTCCTTTTGAATTTTGATCCTGTCATCAGGCGTATTAGCAACCCCTCCCAATTTGGTGTCATCTGCAAATTTGATCAGCGTGCTCTCTATTCCTTCATCCAAGTCATTAATGAAGATATTGAACAGCACCGGGCCCAGGACAGACCCCTGTGGCACCCCACTAGTCACTTCTCTCCAGGATGAGAATCTGCCATTGGTGACCACCCTTTGGGTACAGCCAGTCAACCAGTTACAAATCCACCTGACAGTAGCCCTGTCCAGCCCACATCTTACTAGCTTCTTTGCAAGAATGTCATGGGGAACTTTGTCAAAGGCCTTACTGAAATCAAGATATACTATGTCCACAGCATTCCCTTCATCTATCAAGCATTATTTTAAATTTATATATATTTAGCCATCCATACTTTTCTCCATTACCCAAAAGAGACAAATCTCCAAAACTACCAGTAACTGCTGGAAAGGAATACTGCAAATTAAAACTACCCCCCCAAAACAGACGAATAATGCAAAGGAAGGAATATTGGAAAATAATTCAAAGTGGGATAAAACAGAAAGAGCGAAGGTTTGCCACCCATATTTCCCTGCTGCCTGTGGCCACCAGAAGTTGCAAATGTGAGAGGGGGATTTTCAAATTTCTATCAATTTGGGGGGTCGTTCAGGGACACCCCTGCTTTCCCTGGAGTGTGGAGCATATGGCCGAAGCTGGCTTTCATTTCATTTATTTATTTCGTTGTATTTCTAAGCCACTTTTCTCCCAAAGTTGAGACCCAAGGTGGCTTTTATTACCAAGTTGGGGTTTCACACTCAGAACTTCCTAATATTTAGATGGGTTTAAAAGGAGGATAAAAGAGATTTTTTTCAGGCATTTATAGCAGGAAATTTAAAACTGAAATATGTTATTTTTATTTTTTTAAACTTCTGCAGCGGGCGTGACGGGCATCATCCCCACGGAGATCTTCGACCAGCTTTCCCGCCCGGTCGCCTACATGGTTTCCAGCTCCCTCCTCTTGACAAATCCCCCCAAAAATATCCCCCCTCTCTAAATATCCAAATATCTAAATATATCCAGTTGCAAAGCAACAGCTGCTCATCCAAAACGGGACACAGCTATTTTTAAGCCCCGTTTCTCTCTGCACTTTCCAAGAATCATTACTCTGCAAATATACCCTGCAAATTTTGAATTGCGAAATAAAGAAAGATCATTAATTTGCAAACATACATTGCTAATTTTGGTTTGCAAAATAAAAGTCATTAATGTGCAAATATACCTTGCAAATTCTGAATTGCAAAATAAGGAATCATTAATGTGCAAATATACTTTGCGAATTCTGAATTGCAAAATAAGGAATCATTAATGTGCAAATATACCTTGCTAATTTTGAATTGCAAAATTTTAAAAAAAACATTAATCTGCAAATATATTTTGCTAATTTTGGTTTGGAATTTTAAAAAATCCTTATACTGCAAGAGCTGTTCCTTCCTTTCATTACAGTCCAGGGAATAAATAAATAAATCTCTCTGTTTTTTTCCTTTCAGGAGGGGCTGGGGTACCTCTGCTACCTCCCATTTTTCTCCATTTGCATCTGCACTGCCGTTTACGTTGCCCTCTTCCTCCCCGAGACAAAAGGGAAAATGTTTCTGGAGATATTGGAAGAACTCAGCAAAGGATCTCGCTACGATGCCCTGCCTCTCGCATTGCAATGGTGTGCTCAGCTACTTCCCCTTTCCCCCACTGATTTGGAGCACTTTGGGTCCCCCCCCGGGCCCCCAGGAACAGGGTAACACAATCATCTGCAAATTTGATAAGAATGTCTGTGGAAATGATGCTTAAAAAAATCTTTAACATACAAACATTGCATACATTACTATCAGTGTATCACTATTTTATTTAGCTAATATTCTGTCGCAACATAAGCATATTTCATATTACATACATTAATGGTTTCCCCCCTGCTGAGTTTTTGGATTTGAATTTAAGTTTTGACAGTGCAAAAGGTCTTTCCACATGACATTTAAACGGCTCCTCCCTTGGGGGCCCTTTTGAGGGGAACGAACTTCCACTCTCACGGAAGCTCTTTCCCGTTCCATGCATTTATAAGGCTTCTCCCCTGTACGAGTCCATTGATGTATATTTAAACTGTTACTATGAGAGAAAGTTTTTCCCACATTCCATGCATTTAAAAGGACTTCTCCCCTGTGTAGGCCCTTTTCAGGGGAAACACAGATGTCCACTCTCACGGAAGCTCTTTCCACATTCCATGCACTTACAGGGCTTCTCCCCTGTGTGTGTTCTTTGATGCTTAGAACATGCTCCACTCTGACTAAGCTTTTTCCCCACATTCCAAGCATTGATAGGGCTTCCCCCCTGTGTGGGTCCTTTGAGGGGAACCGAATTTCCACTCTGACTGAAGCTCTTTCCACATTCCATGCATTTATACAGTTTCTCCCCTGTGTGGGTCCTTTGATGGGAACGCAGTTTCCCCCACTGCGGCTGAAGCTTTTTCCCCACATTCCATGCATTTATAGGGTTTCTCCCCTCTGTGGGTCGTTTGATGGGAATGCAGGTTTCCACTCCGACTGAAGCTCTTTCCACATTCCATGCATTGATAGGGCTTCTCCCCTGTGTGGGTCCTTTGATGGGAACGCAGACTTCCACTCCCACTGAAGCTCTTTCCACATTCCATGCATTGATAGGGCTTCTCCCCTGTGTGGGTCCTTTGAGGGGAACGCAGATTGCCACTCTTACCGAAGCTCTTTCCACATTCCATGCATTTATACAGTTTCTCCCCTGTGTGGGTCCTTTGATGGGAATGCAGACTTCCACTCTGACTGAAGCTCTTTCCACATTCCATGCATTTATAGGGCTTCCCCCCTGTGTGGGTCCTTTGATGAGTTCGGAGACTTCTACTCTTACTGAAGCTCTTTCCACATTCCATGCATTTATAGGGCTTCACCCCTGTGTGTGTCCTTTGATGAGAACACAGATTTCCCCCAACCCTCACTGAAACTCTTTCCACATTCCAAGCATTGATAGGGCTTCTCCCCTGTGTGGGTCCTTTGATGGGAACCAGATTTCCACTCTGATTTGAAGCTCTTTCCACATTCCATGCATTTATACAGTTTCTCCCCTGTGTGGGTCCTTTGAGGGGGAAACAGACTTCCACTCTGACTGAAGCTCTTTCCACATTCCATGCATTTATAGGGCTTCTCCCCTGTGGGGGGTCCTTTGATGATTTCCCAACTTCCACTCTGACTGAAGCTCTTTCCACATTCCATGCATTTATAGGGCTTCTCCCCTTTTATACGTTCTGGGATAGGGAATTTTTGATGTGCAGGATATTCCATTCTTTTTCTTTGCTGATTTAAATAGGATCTCAGAATTTCAGAAATAGAAACTCCTTGAGCTTCAAAATATTTTTTATGCTGCCATGAAGTTTTTCTTCAAGTTTTTGTTCAAAGTGTACCTATTTCGGGAAAAAAGGAAACATAATATTAGGAGCTTACCGCAGAAACTTTCAAAAATTTCAAGACCAAGAACCCAGAGCCATAGAAATGCCAGGAGAAGATGACGGGCCCCAAACAGGGAAGAGCTCATCGCCTGGTAAGAATTCTTTTAGCCCATCCCCAATTAAGAGGAATCCCTAGTCAGATATACAGCGAATCTTCCTTCTGAGATTTTGCACTGCAAAGTGTTAACAGTCTAATCCAACATTTGTAAAGGAAGAAATCGTGAAATATAGCCAGCAGAGTAGGTAGCCCACATTGCACAAACCATTTCCTTTCTCTTTTGCCTCCTTGCTAACCTCTCACCTCAGAGGAATGCAAGTCTCCATGGAGAGCACTAGAGTAAATCAGGGAACGGCAGCCCCCCGGGACCCTGAGTGGCCCCAATACAGACAGAACCCTCCATGTGATCAGGCTTGGGAGAAAAGACTTCCTTGCCTCACGTGAATCCTTTTCATCTCTCCCAGGTCAAAAAGAGTCTTTCCTGCTCCCAGCCCTCCAGTGTAGTCCCTGCCAAATGTTTCTAAAAAAAAAACGGGCGATACTGACGGCACAGGAGGAACAGATGAGACCACCGCTTCCCTTGCCCCAGACGCTATGCTCCTGTTGATGCAACCGAGAATCACCTTGGCCATCTTGAGCTGCCGCATCACATTCTTGTCTCGTCTTCAGCTTTTTGGCCTCCAAAAGTTTTGAGATCCCTTTCTCATATATTATCATGAAGCCAGCTGTCACCCATTTTTTATCTTTCCATTTTGTTTATTCTGGCCAAGTTTAGTACCTTACATTTCTTCCTCTTGAAATCCATTTTTTTAGTTTTGGCCCTGCTCTCTAATTCGTTAAAGTCATTTGAATGCTGATCCTGTCCTCTGGCGTGTTAACTACCCCTCCTAATCTGGGGGATCCAGAGTGACCGACTGTCGGGGCCCAAGAGCAGGCTAGCGGATCTGTAGAAGTGCAGCCACCGTCTTTTTAAATACCATCAATGAAAGAAATGTGATTAACTTGGGCTTATGAATGCAGAAGGCACCTAAAAATTAAGATTGATATAAAAAATAGAAAGAAACGGGGCAATATTACTTTGTGAACTTCTAACCAGTGTCAGAAATAAGAAGATCAGCAAAAAAGCATAAGAAAGAAAGAGACAGCTGAGATAGAAGCGGCAAAAAAAAAAAAGAAAGTTAAATGACTGGGACGTAAATTTGCAAACTGGAGTTGCAATACAGGAAATAGAAAAAAAAGAAAGTGGACGTTAATGGGTAATAAAGAAATTCATTGGTGACTGAAGTTAGGTTTGAATTAACAAGTAAGGATTTAAGAGAAATAAATGCGGGTGGGCCCTCCTGGGCCCTGTGGGGGGGAAAATGGAGGGGGGAGGGGGGCCAAAGGCGACTGTAAAATCAGGGGGGGGGGATGTTGGGGGCAAGGGGAGGGGACTCTCCCCCAGCCCCCTATCCCTGGGAAGGAGGAGTGGAGGGGACACCTGAGCTCTGCTGGGGGGAGGGGAAGGGGCTGCCACAGGGGGGAGGCCAACCCTTGGGGGTGTTTGTGGTGGGGGGGAGAGGCTGGAGGCCTGAGGGGGGGGGGCAGGCACAGGACAGTGGCAGGGAGGGGGTGTCCCAAGGCTTTTGGGGGGCCCCCGATTTCCTTCCCTCTGCAGGACTCCCCATGGCAGTGGGGCATGATTGTGGGGTGGAGGGAAGGGGAGGGGTTGAAATTAACCTCACTCCTGTTTTGCCTTCCAAAAGAGACCCCCCCCCGGAAACAAATCCCAGTTGAAAAACCTCCCCACACACACCCACGGAGACCCAGCCATGCTCTTCCTCTTCTCCCTCCCCCCCCGGAGCTGCCCGGGGGTTCCCCGGGCCCCGAGGGTCCCTTCCTAAGGGCTCCCCACTTGGAGGTCCCGAATCCCCACTGAGGGCCTTCCGGAGCTCTTTCTGACCCTCATTTACAGCTATAAATGGTTCCCTTTCCCCCCCTGAAGGCCTTGGACCCCCCCCCCCAACCCCTCTCCCCCCGAACTTCCCTCAACCACCACCACCATGGCCACCCCAACCCCAGGGGCCCGGGGGTTTTCCCCTCTCTGTCCCCTCTCCCATCCCGTTGGAGCCTCCCAGGGCTCTCAGAGCTGCGGGAGGCGCCCTTCCCCCCGCCTCCGTTCCTTAGGGGTATGTTTGGGGGGACCCGGGACAGGGGCCACTCCCGGATTGTGGACTTCCCCGGGGGGTTAGCCTGGCTCCCTCCCCCTTGCCCTTCCCCCTTTTTTTCAGACGGGCCTTTAAGAAGAGACTCCAGATTGAGATTCTTTTGGGCTTTTAATCTTCAGTGGATAGATTTTGAAGGGTTTTAGTGATGCTTTAAATCTATTCATCTACTTTATAACCCATCTTTTCTTTTCTAGTTTTGGGGTTTATTCTGTTTCACTGGATATTTTTATGTGCTGTAAATTTCTTTTATCCCAGCTTTAAAGGGGCCCCAAAGGGGAAAATTCCAAATGCTCAGGAGTGCCCTGTGAATAAGAGAATGAATCCCTTCTGTCCCTCGGGGTTTAACTGTGTCCTGGAAAAATGTGTTTGGGGTAGCGGAGAAACAGGTACCTAATCGGGTTTTTAAAAATTTTTTTGGGAAGAGCAGCCTTGGTGAATGTGCAGTAAGAGGCAAGAATGAATTAAGATGCCACGGCGATGATTAAGGCGCCAGAAAGAAAAATAGTTCCTTGTCAAGATAGGACAAAAATGCCAATTTGTTTTGTCCATCACACCTTTGTTTTTGCTTTTGTTTTTTTTTTTTTTTTCAGCCATGCCCGGAAATAGCCCCACTGAAGTCCACAGGACCCTTCACTGCTGATTCAAAGGGGTTTTTCCCCTGGATTCCCCTGGGAAGGACTAAAAGGCGAACCTTTCAAGCGGGCTCCCAACCCCTATTTCCGGAAATCACCCCCGGTGATCTCTTCCTAGTCATTAAGAGCTGCAGCCAGATTGTTCCCTGGGGTCGGCTAAAAGGAGCACGCAACTCCTCTGTGGCAACGGCTCCACTGGCTGCTGGTCCAGTTCCAGGCAGAATTCAAAGTCCTGGTGATGAGCCCCATAGGGCTCCACGTCCCGCTCTCTGAATAGCCCCATCTCCCCCTGTGAGCCTGCCTGTGGGATGAGAAGCTCTGCAGGGGCCCTTTTCCCCCCCCGTTCCCAGGTGGGTTTGGTGGGAAGAACGGAGGCGGCTTTCTTGGTGCTGCTCCCCCCGGACTTTGGACTCCCCTCCTTGGGAGACTAGGATGGCTACTCCTTGCCGTTCTTCCACCAAGAAGCAAAACCTTTTCTATTCCAACAGAATTCTGAATTTAGGACTGCTATTTTGTAATCCACCTTGAGTCCCAGGACTGGGGGGGAAAAGGGTGAAAAGATGAATAAGTTAATGGGAACAAAAAAAAGTGAAGTGTTTGTGAAGGGGAATAAAAAGGAGGTGTGGGGGAAAAATTCATTTTCATGGAGGTGGGCAATTTCGTGGGGGTCTTTGGGGGGCCATTTTCCCCCCAGGCCGGGCCGTAGCCCAGACAGACTTCCTAAAAAGGGCGCAGAGCAAAGAGGCTGGATGTGATCCATGTACTCAGGCTTGGGAGAAAAACTTCCTTGCTTCATGTTTAATCTTTTTAATCTCTCCCAGGACAGAAAAATTTTTCCCCGTCCTCTTTAGCCCTGCAGTGTAGTTGCTAACTTATATTTCTAAAAAAAGACCGGAACAAAAAAAAGAACTTCTTGGTCTACAATTTTTGGACTTAGAATTGTGTAAGAATGAAACATAAATAAAGGAGAAAGACCTGGCGAATTTTTACAACAAAAAAAACCCCAAAAAAAGAAAATGTGGGACCCCACAACATAAGCAGATATTTACTTTGATAAGAAGAAAAGAGAAGCTTGAAAAAACCTAATACTGGGAAACACTGGAAGAGAAAAAAATAAAACAGAAAGACACAGAGTAAGAATATGAGACTTGAAATGTTAGAATAAAATACACTGATACATAAAAGCTTTGAAAAACAAAAAAATATAAAATTGTTAAATATATAGTGACTTCTATAAAATAATCAAAGAATTTATATTAAAAAAATTTTTCACTCATATCATACCATATTATAATTTGTGTAATTTTAAAATTTTTTGTTATCCAATTTTGGGGTAATTTCTTTTTCCCCTTTTCTATTTGTGCTAAGTTGATATTAAATTGGGTATAAAGTGAGATTAAGATGATAAAATTTAAATTAAAAAAAATAAACATAATTAGTTAATTAAATTTATGAAATTTTAAAAATTTATTAATAATATATTCATAAATTAAAAAACGCATACCAAAACATTACATTGCTAAAAATTTAGTTTGGAATTTTACTAGTTTAATTTGATTAATTCATTCACTGCTTTACACTGAACTAAGTTTAAATTAGAGTGTTTAAATATTGATTATTCAATCATTTCTTAATTATCACTTTATTACTGATAACTGAATTGAGAAAAAAGTAATATTTGAAATAGGTAAAATATTTGCAGATGAACTGGGGTTGCAGTACATGAAATAGATACAAGGAAAGTAGAAATTAATTAGTGATAAGAAAGTTTATTGGGCTGAAAATAAGAAACAAGGAAGAAATAAAAAAATAAAGAATTAAAAGAAGTAAATAAGTAAACTGAATTAAATAGAAATTGTGAAATATTATTGTTGTGTGTTTTAGGGGGGTTTTGGGTTTTTAAATGGGTTGGTGGGTGGGGAGGGGGTATGGTGTTTTGTTTTTGGGGTTTTTTAAGTAAATGTCTTTAATGTATTTAATGTTGTTCGCCGCCCCATCCCTGTGGAGAGGAAGGATAGAAATAAATATTATTATTATTAATATTAATATTTGGTGATAAAGTTACAGGATATTGAGGGAACAATATTTATCAAAAGTTAAATACATAGCAAGTAATTGGGGGAAAAAAGAAAATTTATAGTTTTATTTTTGTTTTGGATATTACATTTTATTTGTTTTAAAAGGGAAAAATTTTAAAATTGATATCATTTTATTATTTGAGCTCTAAGATAATATGAGTCTATCCTCGAAAAAGGAGAAAAAAAAATTTTTAAGTAAAAAAGAACATAAACGGGGAAATTGAGCCCAATAAATTCTCTGGGGTACCAAAAAGACTATTTCTAAGGAGCAAAAAAGCCCAAGTAAAAGGGCCCCGGGGGAAAAGAAATGCGGCAAGTCAAATGCAGACACAAGGAAACAAAGACCCTTCGTTTTAGTGAAAGCAAAACTCCTTTTAAAAATTTTTTGGAAAAAAATTAGATAGAATAGAAAAAAAACCCAAGGGGGGAAGGGGCCTCAGGCTGCCTCTTCAGAGGGGGGGGGTTTCCTTTTTTTAGCCCCCCCCCCCCCCCCCCAACCCTCCCCCTTTCCCACCAGAACTAACCCCCCCCTTCCCAAAGCCATGGCCCCCAAAGGGGGCAAAAATGTTCCTGCTTTTTCTTATTTTAAAAGGACACCCCCCCCACCTTCTTCTTCTGGAAAAAGGGGAGGTTTTCCTTTTCTTTTCCCATATTAACATTTTCCCTAAATCAGTTTGAGCCCCCAGTCTCTCTCTTTCTCCATTGAAATTTCCTTTCCCCATTTGGAAACCTGGAAGAATCCCGGCAACCATTCCCAAGAAAAAAGCCCCCTTCCCCAAGTTAAGGATCCCAACAAAACCTTTTTTTTGGGGGCCGCCCCCGGGGGGGGGGCCTGTCCGGGGTTTGGCCTTCAACCTCCCCTTTTGATTTATTTGGGAAAAAGGGGACCCCCAGAGACCCCCCTTCTTTGGTCAACCAGGTTTTCCCCATAGCCTTGGGCCCCATCCATTAGGCGCTTTTTTTTCCCCTGCCTCCCCCTTACCCCCATCATACCCCCTTTTCCACTAACCACCTCTCCCCAAGAACAAAAAATAACCCCATTTAGTTATTTGGTTTTAAGACTTTACTTTTAATTTTCTTTTTTTTCCATCAGCGTAAAATTTGAACATGGAAATTTTTTTGTTTCCCGAGGTTCCCATTATTTTTTGGGTTTTGGGGGAAAAAAAAAAGACCGGTTTTTTCCCGTCCCTTGCCTCACCAAGCGAGGGGTCCTTGCCCAGGGGTTTTACCCCCACAAAGCGGGCCCCCCCCCCTTTGGGGGCCCCCTTGGTTTTTTGCCCCCCGGGCCTTTCCCCCTTTTCTAGCGGTTTGCTTGGGGAGGGCCCCCCCCCTCCCCTTTCCCCCCGGGGGAAACAATTTCCCCCGGGGGGGGGCCCTTTTTTGAGGGCCCAAAAAGGGGGGTTTTGGGGTCTCAAGGCCGAGCCCTAAAGGGAGGGACCCCCCCGGGGGGAAATCCGGGGCCCCCCGGGGGGGGGGGGCCCCCTCCCCAAAACCCTCTGGGGAGAGCCCCCCCGTCTTAGGCGAGTTCGGGAGGGAGGCCCCATTTTTAAAAAACCCAAAATTTTTTGGGCCCCCCGGGACAAAGGGGGGTTTTCCTTTCCCTTTTTTTAAACGCCTGGGCACCAAAAAAAAAATTTGGCCTGGGCT
>CAOKZL010006269.1:0-14751 GCA_948472985.1 Iguana delicatissima | reverse complement strand
CATATAAAGGCCAGATACAATCTGAAATGGTTTTTAGTAGGCCTCCGACTGTTGTCAAGTCAGGATAAAAAATAAAGATTGGATTGTTACTGCTTAAATGGTAGCAGGCCTTCAAACACTGCTGGGAGTGGGGAAAGTTCCACGTGCATTCCCTCACAGGGTTATTTGTGGCTCTTGAGCCCCTTCTCAATTCTTTCTGACCACCTTTTCTTCCAGTAAAAAAGGGATCAGAGAATTAGAGCCATAGAATCATAGAGGTGAAAGAGACCACAAGGGTCATTGACCCCAACTCTCTGCCAAACAAGAATACACAATCAGAGCACTTCCAACAGATGGCTATCCAACCTCTGCTTAAAAACTTCCACAGGAGACTCCACCACACTCCGAAGCAGCATATTCCACTGTGGAACTGCTCTTACCATCAGGAAGTTCTGCCTACCATTTAGATGGAATCTCTTTTCCTGAAGTTTGAAGCCATTGCTCCATATTCTACTCTCTGAAGCAGCAGAAAACAACCTTGCTAATCTGTTAAAATCATTTTGAATTGTGATCCTGTCCTCTGGGATATTAGCTACCCCTGCTAATTTGGTGTCATCTGCAAATTTGATAAAGATGTTGATCTTTATTGATAAAGATGTTGAATAACACGGGGCCCTGGACACAACCCTGTAGCACCCCACTGGTTATTTCTCTAGGTTGAAGAGAAGCCATTGGCGAGCACCCTTTCAGTTCAGTCTGTCAACAAATTACAAATTCACTTAATAGTAGCATTGTCTGGCCCACATTTTACTAACTTGTTTACAATAACTTCATGGGGGATCTTGTCAAAGGCTTTACTGAGATCAAGATATGCTACATCCATCTGCCAAGTTTGTAACCCTATCAAAAAAAGAAAGAAAGAAAGAAAGAAAGAAAGAAAGAAAGAAAGAGAAGGAAAGAAAGAAGAAATTACTCTGGCAGGGCTTGTATTTGAAGAACCCATGTTGACTTTTAGTGATCACAGAATTCCTTTCTAAGTGCTTACAGACTGTCTGTTTAATGATCTGCCCAAAATCTTTCCTGGTATTAATGTCAGGCTGACTGGGCAGCAATTGTTTCAATCCTCTTTTTTTCCTCTTTTTGAAGATGGGCACATCATTTCCCCCCCTCCAATCTGCTCAGATTTTACCTTTTTTTTTCTAGGAATTCCCAAAGATTATTGCCAGTGGTTCTCAGTTTCCTTCTCCAAATTCTTTTAATATCCTTAAATGGAGTTCTTCTGGTCCTGGAGACTTGAATTCATTTAGAGCAGCGAGGTATTCCTGTAGTACCTCTTTACCTCTTCTGTGCTGCATTCCCCCTACTGTATCACCAGCCCCTTTTTTCCCAGGTTGAAAACTGATTTCTTTGTAGGAGAAGATTGAGGCAAAGGAGACGTTGAATAGTTCTCCCTTTTCTCTGTCCCCTGTTAGCATTTCACTAGCCTCTCCGTGTAAAGGCCCTGCACTTCGTTGTTCTTCCTTTTATTATGGTCATAACCAAAAAAGCCCTTTTTATGGTTTTTAAGCTCTCTAGCAAACCTGAGCTTTTTTTGTGGTTTAGTTTTTCTGACTTTCTCCTTACATGTGCTGACTATTGATTTGAATTCTTCTTTGGACATTTCCTCCTTTTCTCATTTATTGTACATGCCCCTTTTAAATTCGAGCTCAGCTGAAAGTGTTTCAGACACCTCCCATTTTTCCTCCTCATTGGAATTGTTTGGAATTGCTCCTTCAATAGTTTACTTTTAAGAAACTCCCATCCATCATGAACTCCTTTCTCTTTTAGTATTCCTAAGAATGGAGATCACATCCAGTGTTTCCCTACATTTCTTGAACTTGGCTTTCTTACAGCCTAAAATGGGTATCTGACTATACTTGGCTTCCCTTTTGTGAATGTTTTGGTCATCTGTTCAAGGAAGGCATCATCCAAGTCCTCACTCTGTCTTTTAGGTCTGTAATAACCCCCCACACACAATGACATCATTGTTGTTTCTCTACCCAGTAATAGTTACCCAGGTGCTTTCAACCAGGCTTCCAGAATTTAAGTCATGGATCTTTTCATAGGTGTAGACATCCTTGACATATAGTGCTGCCCCTCTTTCTTGTTTGGTCTATTTCTCTGAAACATATTATACCCTCTGTTCCTACATTCCCATCATGATACTCATCCCACGAGGTTTCAGTGGTACCTATTATATCATATTTGCTTTGTTGTGTTAAGAGTTCAAGTTCATCTTATTTATTTCTCATGCTTTGTGTGCATTAGTGTAGAGGCATCTAAAGCCATGAATTGTTTCCCCTAGCTGCTTATTGAAGTCTTTCTCCCCTCCCACTATTAGGTTCTTGTACTATTTGTCCAGTTCTTCCTGTAACATTCGAGCTATTATTTCCAACACTTTGATATAACTCTGCCCTCAAGAATACTGTCTTCCACAAAACACCACAACAAAAACTTCCTAAATCATTTTATGATTTTATGGACATTGTATCAGTAACAGATGTGTGGCGGCATTTATATGGAAATGCAAAAGAATACACATACTTCTCAGAAGTAAACAAGACTTGGTCAAGGATTGATAGGATTTTGATATCTAAAACTTTGTCAGAAAAGGTTGGACTAAACCTGTAGAAAATACTTTGATGTGGGTTGTTAAGTGCACCTGTGGAGAGCCATGTGACTTTAGCTGAGTCAAACTGAGTCATGCTGATGAACAACCAGGGGAGAAGGTTGCATCAGGTATGAGGAGAATGCAAAGGCTGGCAGGATTGCATCAGCTAGTGTGAATAGAAATGTAGCGTAGAGCTAGCCAACAAGTTGCACACAGTGCCTGACGTTTCTGCCGGCGGCTCTGTCAGAAAGAGCAAACACAGGAGTGCAGGAACGCCTTCTGGAGATTCTTGTACATAAGTACACATTGTAACTCAAGAATAAATTGCCTCCTGGATGGAAGAAAACAATTGGCATGGGTGAGTTTTTACTGGCTACAGTGCATTGCTGCTAAATTATTCTCTGCTGCTGCGCACGCTTCCAAAGCTGTGGGAGCAATCTCTGCTATATTTTGGGTGTGACAAACTTTGTGTAGAAGAGTTAAGAAAATGGAGATCCTACCAAGACTATTATCGGACCATAACCCTATTACGATGACATTACAAGAAGGAAAAAATGAATATTGATGGACCGTAAAAGATGATCTCCTAAGAGATGAAAATAGAAAAGGTAAAGTGAGAAATAGATTTTTTTAAAATGAAAATGCCAGAAAGGAACACCAGACAAAATAGTCTGGGATGCAGGAAAGGTGGTGATAAGAGGCTTACTTCTACAACAAGAAGCGTATAAGAGGAAAATAAAGAAACAGAAATATCAAAAAATTGTGGAAGAACTTAAAAAGAAAGAGGAGGATTTGAAAAAAGATCCCAAAAACTTAAAATTGATAAGAGAGATAAAAATCCTACAAAAACAAATATCTATAGAAGATAGATTAGAAATGGAAAAGAAGATAAAATATACACGCCAAAGATTTTTTGAGCATGCTAATAAAGTGGGAAAATGGTTAGCATTTAGACCAAAAAAAGAAAAAGAGAAAAATTGATCATGGAAATTAAAGAAGGGGATAAAATATATCGGCGTCCAAAGAAAGTAAAGGCAATATTCTATGATTATTATAAGAGACTATTTGAAGATCAAGATGACCTGGAAGAACATATAAAGGATACTGGAAAGTATTTAGAAGAAATTAAACTAACACAAATTCAGGAAGAACAAATATTAGACCTAAATAAACCTATTACAAAAGTTGAAGTCTTAAATGCAATCCAAAAGCTAAAAATCGGAAAAGCCCCGGGCTCAGACAGATTCACGGCAAGATGCTATAAAATGTTCCAAGATCAATTAGTTGAGCCCCTGCAAGAATTGTTTAATGGATTGGAAATGGCCAATAGACCTGATTTGTGGGGAGAGGCGACAATTGCCTTAGTACCCAAGGAAGGTAAAGATCAACGGGAGGTGAAGAACTACAGACCGATATCTCTTTTAAATATAGATGATAAAATATTTGTGTCTATTCTGGCTGATAAATTGAAAAAGATTTTAAATAATTGGATACACGAAGATCAAAATGGTTTTTTACCGGGTAGATCAATAAAAGACAATGATAAACATAATGAGAAAAAGCTGGGCTTGATCTTTGTAGATGCTGAGAAAGCATTCAATAATGTCAGATGGAGATTTATGACAGAGGTATTGAAAAAAATGAGTATGGGGAAAAGTTTATTGAATGGACAAAAATGATATATAATAATCAATCAACATGTATCCTGACTAATGGAGAAAAAACAGAAAGATTTGATATTAAGAAGGAGCTGGCCAAAGATGCCCATTGTCACCTTTAATCTTTGTGATAATGATAGAAATATTGAATATTAAGATAAGACAAAATATAGAAATAAAAGGGGTCCGGATTCAAAATGAAATGTATAAACTTAGGGCTTTTGCCAGTGATTTAGTAAATATGTTAGATGACCTAATTCAAAGTATAAGAAGATTAATCAGAACTCTTCAAGAATTTGGAAAGGTTGCTGGATTTAAAGTCAATGTGGAGAAGACAACAATGATAACTAAGAATATTCCAAAACAACAACAAGAAGAAATTGAGCAACTATCTCAATTAAAGATATCAAAAAAAGTAAGATATTTAGGAATTAATATTACCAACAGTAATACAGATTTATATGACAACAACTATGAAAAAGTTTGGTCAGAGGTAAAAGAAGATCTACAAAAATAGTCAAGACTTGAGTTATCATTAATGGGAAGAATTGCAACAATCAAGATGAACATTCTACCTACAATGATTTTTCTGTTCCAAAACCTCCCAATAATTTTGAATGATATACCATTCAATCAATGGAAGAAAGATTTATTGAAATTCAGTTGGAACGGCAAAAAAAAAAAACCAAACATGAATAAAATAGACTAGACTGAAAGACACGACTGAAAGAGGATTGGGACTGGCTGATTTAAAATTATACTTTCATGCCAGTTGCCTCAGTTGGATAATAGATTGGATTAAATTAGAAAATACAAGATTATTAATCTTAGAAGGGGCCGATCTCTTCTTTGGCTGGCATGCATATATGTGGTATGAAAAGGCAAAAGTAAATAAAGACTTTAATAACCATTTTATAAGAGAACCTCTTTTGAAAACATGGTTATGGTATAAAAATAAATTTTATACAAAATTACCACTGTGGGTGTCAGTACAGCCTTTTATAGAAGAGAAAAACCCCAGTTAAATCATTGATTGACATATAGAGATCTAGTAAAAATTCAGAGAGACAAAATAGTTTGGAAAAGCAAAGAGGGTATGATGAAATATGGTATTACAACATACTGGCTTTTACAGAGGCAACTGGAGGAAAGATTTAAGATGGACTCCAAAACGTTAGGAATAGAAATGGAAGAAAGAGAATTTGATAGAATATTAAAACCTGGAATTGACCATCTAATAGGTAAAATATATAAAATATTATTAACTTTACAGATGGAACAAGAGACTGTTAAAGATAACATGATAAAATGGGCGCAAAATGTTGGACACCCAATCCCATTTCAAATTTCTCTGAATTGCCACATGACAAGAAATTTGGTATACTTGACCAAACTCATGGCATCTCCTTGCTTTCTTTCCCCAATAAGTTTGCAATGATATCAATCATTCTTTCTGGCATATTTTCAGTGGGTTTTTCTGAAATAGTGTTAAAATGTAGGCAGTTCTTTCCTGCATTTCCATGGGCTATGGTGTTGAAATCATGTTACATTCTCTATCCAGTTTCTTCATCTTGTTTTCCAGCTTCTCTGTTTTTAATTCCAGATTCTGCCTTTTTTCTTTTTCTTTTTAGTTTTTTTTATTAAGATATTGCAGAAATAGATAGATAGATAGATAGATAGATAGATAGTAGTCTGGTATCTTGAGGTTTCTTTTTAAATTCTTCCTCTTTCGCCTGTATTTCCTGCCTAATATTTTCTTTTTCTCTCTTACATTCTCTCTCATTACAGCCTTATGGGCTTCCCATATTGTCTGTATAGTGGTTCCTTTTTCTAGATTATTTTCTAAAAAGGTTTTTATTTCACATTTTGTTTCTTCAGTTATTCCCTCATTGTTTAATAGGTTATCATTTCCAAATGAATTCTTTCTTTTTATTTTGAGGTTTTAAGATTAAGGGACAATGGTCTGAGAGATTTCTTGGAAGGGATTCTATTTTTTCAATGTGTTTTAATAAGAGTCCAGATACAAAAACCATATCAATCCTGGACCATGTCTTACACCTGTCAGAAAAACAGATACAGTCTCTCTCTGATCCATGCTTATACTTCCAAACATTGCTCAGAGAAAAAGTATCCAATAAACTAAAAAAGGAATTTGGGAGCTTTCCTTGATTTTAGTTCTTTTTCCCTTTAAAGTTTTCCCTAGATCTGTCCAATATTGGGTCTAAGATCCCGTTTCAGTCCCCCATTAATATTATTTCTTGACAGTCCAAATTTGATATTTTCTCTAATAGTTTTTGATAAAATTTAGCTTCATTTTCTAGAGGATCATACACTGTCACAATTAAAAGATTAACACTGGTGATCTTTACTTTTACTACTAAATATTGGCCTTGGTCATCTTTAGAGAACTCTTTTGCTACATATTTTTTTTTTTTACATAGATGATTACTCCCTTTTTTCTTTTTATCTAATGATGCTGGAAAAGTTTCTCCTAATTTCAGGTTTCTTATGTATTTTAGGTCTTTTTTCCTAATGTGGGACTCTTGGATTGATATGTCTAAATTTAATTTCTCTAAATAATGAAATATTTGTTTTCTTTTGTATGGTGAATTTAAGCCCCGGATGTTCCAGGACAAAAGTTTAATCCCCATTCTTTCTTGTCCCCTGGACAAACACGCACACAGGCATGGCCGAAAATAGCTGAACTATTCAAAACAACTCCAGGCTGGCCAGTATTTACCGGACTGCAGCTTCAGGAGACCTCCAGGTAAGTGCCCTTTGAAGATCATATTATGTATGCACGCAGTTTACAAAAGGTCCCCCGCCCTGAGCAGGCAGCTTTATGAGCCGAATACTCAACTGTCAAGCACTCCACATTTGCATACTGTCTACTCTATTGACAATGCTGTCATAATTCAATCATGTAAAATACTGACCTTTTGGAGGCTTTGTCTCCAGCCTGAAACCCATTGTTTTCTCTGGGAACGGACTAGCCTATGGGCACATTTTCCCCTATAAGACCCCCTGATTTTGAGTGCTGCTTTGGATTGCTCGGATTTCTGTCCCACCTTGCTGTCACTCCGTTCGGCGAGCCGTCTCCTCAGCAACACGTGCTGAGAATCTCCACTTCTACAGAATTTTCTTCAGACTACCCAGGCTTCAAGACAGGTATAGTATTTCCCATGCAAAAATCCCTCTTAAAACCCTCTATCCAACACCTACCTTTCTTTCATTAGGTCTGTGTGAGTGTGTTTGCATACATACGTTGTGATTGTGTTATCAAAATAAAGGAGAACAATTTTAAGTTACTTCTGTTTGCTCATTGACTTGGCCTGACCCTGTAGACATTGGGTTCAAGATCTCGCTACGTTGCCCTGCCTCTCGTATTGTTTAGCTTGTGCTCTTGCTAATTCCCATTCTCTAAATAATTGGAGCACATTTAGGTGTCCCTCCCAGGGCCCCCAGAAATCAGGGTAACAGAGATCTTGTGGGATATTCCTCTTTTTCACCATCATAGAATTTATTCTGAACATCTTGTCCATCTTTAAGTCCAGTTGTTCAGATATCCATCCAATGAATTGTGCCAATGGGTGGGTCAGATGAGAGTATAAGTCCTCTTGGGGATGTTCATTGAGTCCTCTTATTTTGATGGATTTATTTATATTTTTAATGTCAGATAATAAAGTGGACCTTTCAATCTGTTCTGTTCTCTATTCCAGATTTGTAGTGCGTGGCTCTATTTTTAATGTTTTTCCTTCTAACTCTTCTACTTTTGTGTTTACATGTTTCAATTTCTTTGTGATATTTTCCAACTTATTGTGAATGATTCCAACTCTTTTCTTAGATCCGCTTTGATTTCTGATCTTACTTCTTTCACTTCAGTCCTTGTTACTTTCATCTCACTCATGAATTCTATTCTTAATTTCTTGATTTCTTCTAGTACTCTTGATTTTTTCTAGATTCCAATGTTTTTGTTTGCAATTCTTAAGATGTCTTTGTTGGAATAATGTCTGAACCTGTGTTTGTGAAGACAGCTTCCTTCTTCCTGCTGCCATCTTACATAAGTATAAAAATACTGGTTATAAGAGCAGATTTAGTACTCCAATTGTGTCTTCTGGAAAAACTTAATCAATGATATGTTTCTACTCTTCTTTACTACTACCCTTCCTTTATCTCATGCCTTCTTCTATAGTTTCCTATTGTGTCTAGCTTTTCAAATTTATTTTAATTTATTTTGTTTTTGTTTTATTAACTTATCAATTTACTTATTTTATTTGTTTGTTTATTTATTTTTTAGTTAACTGTTCTGGTTATGTTGTGTTATTTATTTTATTTCCTTAGCCTGTTTTTATATTATTATCCTACTTCTCTATCCCTGTCTTTGTCTTCTTTCTTTCTATTTTCTTCTTCTTTCTTTTTATGTATATATATGTTTCCAATTCTCTTTTCAAACCTCTTCCTTAGAGAGTAGTCAAACACTTAAGCAGTCTACTAGAAATCAATCTGTTATTTAAGGAACACTCAATTAATACTTCCCCCACCAAGAATATATATATATATATATATATATAAAATATATTAAATGAAGTTTAACCTAAATAGCTTTAGCTGCTCCTAAATGGTTGACCTCCCCAAAAGAAAAAAAATCACTAGACTCACCAATCACTAGACCAATAATTAATATTGAAAACAAATAGCTTCCAATCAATTCAATACAATCAGGTTTAAAGTTCCAATTATTTATTAATATCTTAAATGAATTTAGACTACTTTAACTCTTTGTATGAATCAGTCTAATTATAAACAATTAATATAATACTAGTTAGTTAATTCATATAATACAGAGAATCACCAAATCACCAAAATCAGTTCAATCAATACATTCACCATATCAAGTCAATTCAGGCACAATGATTCAATAATACACTAATCTAATTCTATAAGTATAGTCAGCTATATTTCTGAGACCTGCTTAAAGGCTGTAAAGATTTAACCAGCAGATGGAGCCTTTGCTCCTCTTAAATTTTAATAAAGAAGTCCAGAAATTGAGGGCTACCCATTCAAAGTCAAATAGTGTGTATTGCGTCAGCTTTTTTATTTATTTCAAGGTCAGACTTTTCTTCAACTTTCTTAACGAGCTGCTAAACAACCTTGAGATAGGTAGATACCTCTGTTCGCAGTTTAGCTTATTTAAACCACTCCAAGTATCAGAATACTATTACGATTTTATATCTAGAAATACTCATGACTCCACTAAATATGGTTTTATTTGATTAAATTTCCAATGCTTAGTAAGATAATAAATTGCCTTCAATATTCTTTGCTTACTTAAGTCTTACAATTTCTTACTTATTATAATAAATAACATATTACAAATTCAATTTTATTAACAGTTAGTATTTACGTATAAATTTGCTAGGTCTACATAATAAGATTTTTATGGATCTATAGATCAATACTGCCTTGATGGTGGAGCTAGAACTGGGGGGTGGGAGTTGGGTGAGATTGGTGTTTCCTTAATTATGATTTCAGTGTGAGATTGGTGTTTCCTTAATTATGATTTCAGTGTATCTCTTGTATCTGCCTCCAGTTGTGGGTAACCACATTCTTAAATCTCCACATGTAAATGCGACGATTTCTCTGGATCTGCCTCTTCTTCAAAGTCCATGCTTTCCTCTATTGCCGCTGTTTTCACCTTCTGTGGATACACAGCTGTTAAACTCCAGAAACCCCAGTTGCTTCACTTTAGTCAGTTGCCTTAGAGCGTTTTAAAAATGTTAGTAAGTAAAGGAACTGTTCTTATAGATTCTGAGAATTCCAAGAGTCTATATAAGCCATGCACTATAAACCACATAGCTCAAATCTTTCATGAACAGCCAGGTCACCGGTTTCCAAGCACAAACCTCTTTCATTCCGTCTGTTGCAACTTAACCAAGTGCTTTCCTCTCTTACACCACAGACTGCTCTCCAACCTTGTGATAACATGTTGAACTAGAATATTTTAGTTGAAGGGTTCACTCACAACAAAGAAAACAGACAGGATCAGTTTTACCCAACAGTCAGGAGATTGATTTTTGAGTTCTTACTGCTGTTATATTTTAAAAAGTGGTGGCGGGACTGCGCTAATTCTGGCACCTTAGACAAGGTAATGGCAGCTCCGTGGCTCCTTCAGCACCATCCGCAACCAGGTCCCATCTTCTTCATCTCTTCTTGCTGTTGGCTGCTGAGTTTGGGTCCCCTCTGAGTCCCTCTGAGTCCCCTTTACTGAGGGGACAATCTATCCTCCAATTTTAGCTAAATTATTAGGCTCCTGACCTTGCTAAATTGCTGGGGTTTCATGAGCTCCATGAAACCCAGTTGATTGTCATGCTGCTGCCACCAAACAGATTCTGGATTTTTCACGAATTTGTTTCAACTCCAATGCTATCTCGGTCAGAGACTGTTTTACCATCTTCATTTCAGATTTCAGTTCCTTTTAAAATTTTGCCATCAAATCTCTTCCTATCTGAGACATTTGAAGTTTTCCATGTATTTTTGAGCCATTTCTGTCAGCTTAGCTGGCAAATCTACTAATCTTCTCCTTTCAAACATTTTTAGTTTGTGTCTTGTTATAGAACATGTTATATACATATACACTTAAAGACAGCAATCCAGAAAAAGAAGAAGAAAATTGATTTCAGTAATTACTTTTGGCCATCAAAGAAATTACTTGCTTTTTCTTCAGATTCTCTAGGCAGGATCCGTTTACAGCATACAGTCACATATACTGCAGCCTGTCTTACTTTCCTTTCAGCTCAATGAAAATGACCTTGCTGTTATACTTTTAAGGTAAACAATGCTCTGTTCTCATTGAAATTCTGTTTTCTGAAGTCTTTATTGTTCATGTTATTTATTGTTAAAGTTTCTGTATTTCTTCAATTTATATTAGTTTCTTAAAGTCCCTCAGTTCATGCATTTTGCTCTCTACTATGGCTACTTTTTATTTTTGTTTTTTCCAAGAAGTGTTTAAAACAGTCTGAAGTTAACTTGTTCATGCATAATTGGGCACACAGGGAGGTATTTTTGCAAGAAGTGCAAGGCTCATCCACATAGTCAAAAAGTCAATTTTGATTAAATTTCTTAAATTTTATGTCTCTGTAAAGAGGCTTCTTGCACTATTTACTCTTAATAATCATGATCTTCACATAGTTGGGCAAACTGGCAGTCTTGGTCATTCTTCCCTCCACCTGAGATTGCTCACTTTTTGCATGGTGCTCAGATCAGATCAGAAGGGATCCTTGGATGCTTTTTGTTGATCTTCTGAGCCCCTGTTGTCCACGGGGTGATTTTTGCTGATCTCCAGTGTCCAAGACTGGCAGTTGCCATGTGACACATCACCCTTTTGTGGCGCTCACAAAGGAAATGACTGGCACATCACCATTGTCTTCCAGAAACCCCCTTTTTGGTGCTGTTGATCTCCACTGTTCATCTCTGCTGCTGCTCACCCCAAGACCTCTGAAGTCAACTGAAACAGAAGCTACATGTATAGGGCAGAGCCTGACTGGAGTGAAACCTTCATCTGGGCTACTCCTGTCACCATCCAGCAGCCAATTAATTCAAATTCATTGGCTGTTGGTTTTTTACTTCTTCCCAAAGCCAAATTGCTACGTGGTGCTCTCAATGCTCTACACTATGCCAAACTCACTTAGTTGTGGAGCACTGTTTTCACTGTAGACCTGTTTGGTTAAGTAAGTGCCCAGTTGCTATGTTATATATGTATGCTATGTGTGTGAGTATGTATATTATTGTCCTTCGCTCAACACAAGCACAATTCAGTGCTCCCAAGTCAAAAGCTGTGGAAGCAAGAGGTATCCAGTGTTGAAACAGTCCAGGATGAAGAAATCAGAGACAGATTTCTGGAATTAGTTTTGTCTCAGTACAGAATCTCCCTTTCAAATAAGACTTGGGGAGATCTATTTATACTGACATGATAATTAATGATAGCTGCAGTAAGAATACAGCAAAGGATAAGGTGAATTCCATTGCTTCCTATTCATTGAATAATTTGGCTGAAAGATGGCAATTTCCCTTAACTCTGAGCACATAACAGAAGTTACAGAAGCAATAATAGGCTCCATGTAGAATGAACTAATTCATTCTATCCTGTTGGATAATTTCTGTAGATAATCTTTCAGCAGAGGATAATGAGCCCACCAATTATATTTTTAGTCTCCATTCTTGTTCTTAGTCTCCATTCCAAGATCTGATGCAAATATCAATTTGATTATGGTCAGTTAAAGACTACAGTTTCCTCCAGAAGACAGTGTGAGAGATGTGGCTATAATGAAGGAAAAGTAGAACAGGTTAATGGACCACAAAGGGAAGAGACGTGATTTCAGCAATGCGTCAGTGGTGGAGGAGAAAGAAGCTCATCTCTCAAAAAGGTTCTGCAACTGATTCCTGTGACTGTAAAGCAGTGATGGCTGGTGGTTCCCATATTAGTGGGGGAAGGGGTTGAATCTGCTCTGCATCTTAGTCTGAACTTTAAAGGAGCAATCCACAATGCAGAACCAATTTTGTGGCTTATGTTCAACGCCTTGGATAGTTCTTAAGTTCAAACCAAAGCTCAGAGTCCCAGCTGCCACTGATCTTGTTACCATAACATGTGGGTGACTTAGGGGTCCACTCATGATGCCAGTACCTCCACATGACAGTGGAGAATTAATTAGCTCAAAAATCAGGAGGCCTGTGAGAGGGGGGTAACTTAGCAAGATCTACTACCTATGTTTATGGGATCCTTGCAAGAAAGAACCAGCCAGAGATTCCCAGTGTGAAATAAAATGTGTTTTTATTAAAAGATATTCACAGAAGCACACAAAAACCTAAGCACTCATGCACATAAGAGCTAACCAAAGGTAAAGAGAGGAAAGTGTGGATAGAGGATGTTTAGGGTTTAGGCAATATTTACGGGTCTGGAGACCAGTGAGAAAAGCAGCAACGTTGCTTAGGTAGGCATTTAAGGACCGTTCTCTTTTGGTAAGGAAATGGACAGTGTTGTTACCCTGTAAATTGGGGCTCCCGGGAGGGGCACCCGCACACCAAACCAAAACTAGCAAAGATGGGGAAAATTAGCTGGAGCACTCTCTAGGCTAACGAGAGGCAGGGCAACGCAGCGGGATCTTTTATCCCATGTATACCGGTTCAGGTCAGTGAGGAGTCAAGCAGTTTAAAATACTAACAGTATTTATTAAGTAAAAATAATAAAACACAAGCACTCCTAACTAGAAAAGGAAAGAAAGAGAATTTGGGGAATGGGCAATACGCCACCTGTCCGAAGTCCTGAAGACACCAATTGAAGAGGAGGAAACCCAGCGTGGAGACTGAGGGGAATCTGCTGAGCCAAGCGGCAGCAAGGCGGTCCGGCGAGAGTTCCGGATGGTTCCAGTGATTCAGCAAGAGTTTAAGTGATTTCAGCAAAGTCCAGCGAGAGTTCCCATGATTCAGCAAGAGTTTAAGTGATTTCAGCAAAGTTCAGCGAGAGTTCCAAAGAGCTCTCAGAATCTTTTATAGGGGAAAGAACGACCGCAGGCTAGTCTTGACTCACAGGAGAACAATAAGTTTTGGGCTGGAGACAAAGCCTCTGAAAGGTCAGAATTTACATGACTGAATTATGAGCCAAATTGACAATGGTATAGCTGGTATGTAGATACGGCTAGCTCGGCCGTTAAGTGCCTGTCTTGCCAGGGTGTTTTCTCAGGCAGAGAGTCTTTTTGTTTTGTAATTAAGCTGTTTGTATCAGGAGGCTTCCCCCTGAAGTGGAGCTGGCTATATCTGTTACCTTGATGAGAGCACAAGTATCACCCGGCGGAGCCTCACAAACACTTGGCTGATGGCAAGGAAAAGGACGAATTGTGAAATCAAAATGATATCTTTAGTTCACCAAAGACCAGACCAGATTGCTGTGGTAACAGTGTGGTGTCCAGAAAGGTGAGAAACTGCACTCAACTGCTTAAAACCAAGGGTTCTTATACCAGAAAAATATCCTGCAAGTATGAGTGTGAATCCCTCTGCCAGTAAAGTGGACAATGGGAGTTGTAACACAAACAATGATGTCCAGACAAAGTTAATGGTCTTAATGTTTAGGCGTCAAAAAGATATTGACTGTTGTAGTAGTAGGTATTGTAGAGAGGTTGGGAAGATAACAGGCAAACGTCCAGGTGTGTGGGATTAGGGTTAAAAGAATCACAGTTTGGTGGGAATTTCACCTTTCAGCTCTGAGATGTCTGGCTTCTCAGTGTAAGCCTGTTTTCTTGAGAGTGGCTGCACTATTAGTGTGACAATTACTTTCACTTCTGCCTAGGAGGTGGGTATGACTGACTTTGCCTTGCTATCTCATGTTTACAGTTGGTAACCTGCCTTTTCCACCTTGATCTTGCAGTCACCTCGATCTTGCAGTCACCTCAGGTGTTATTTATACTAATGCCA
>CAOKZL010006241.1:0-16823 GCA_948472985.1 Iguana delicatissima | reverse complement strand
CTTTTATTTTTTATTTTCTTTTATTTACTTTCTTTCCTTATATTGTTATTCAGGACTTCCAAACAAATTATAAATAATAAAGGGACATGGACACCTTGTCGGGTACCTTATGTATTGTAAATTGTTTTGTAGCTTCTCCATTTATAATTAAACTTGCTTTTTGCTCCTTATAAATTGCTTTACCCATTCTATATATCTTTTTCCCAGTCCCATCTTTTCCAAAGTGAGAAAAATGAAAGGCCAATTTAGTTATGAATGCCTTTTCGGCATCTAAAAATATTAAAGCTAATTTTTTCTGATTATGTTTCTGATAAATGAATTGTATCAAGAACTATTCTTGAATATTCTTCAAATATCTTCGGGCAAGAATACGTTGATCATCATGTATCCAATTTACTAATATTTTTTTTAATCGCTCTTGTAAAATTTGTGCATAGATTTTATGATCAATGTTTAATAATGAAATAGGTGTATAATTCTTTTTATCCATAAATCTTTCCCTTCTTTTGGAATCAAAACTATATTTGATTCTTTTCCATGATTTGGAAATGTTTGTTTACAATTGAATTTAATACTTGAACTAATACAGGGGTTATTTCTTCTTGAAAGGTTTTATAATACAATGCCGTGAATCCATCGGGCCCGGGTTTTCTACTTTAATTTTTTAATCATATTCTTTACTTCTTGTGCTATTATAGGTTTATCTAAATCTTCTCTTTGTTATCGAAACTTTCCTTAACATTGCTTATTCAAATATTTATCATACTATCTTTCAATCCTGACACGTCCTTTCTAAATAACTCTTTAAAGAAAAGTAAAAAAAAAATTTTTAATCTTTACATATTGATAATAAATATCCTGTCCCTCTCGTATCCTTTGTATATAACGTTTCTTTCTTTCTTAAGGAAATTTACCAGTCTGCCAGCTTTGTTTGCGTATTCAAATTGTCTTTGTTTTACGAATTTCATTTTATTTTCTATTTCATTCATTGCTAATAATGATATTTGCTTCCTAACATTTGTACATCCTTCAATAATCTGAGTTTTGAGGGAATTTTTTAATATTCTTTTCCTGTAATAATGCATATATATTTTTTCTTCTCTTTTTTACTTTGTCACCCACGCTTGTTGATTAATGAAGAATCCCCTCATGACGCTTTGCTAGCTTCCCATAATGATTGGCGATTGTCCTTTACCTAAATTATTTTTGAAATAATTTCCCAATTCCTTCTTTGCTTTCCCTACTATCAATCATTTTTAAACAAAATGTCATTCAATTTCCATTTTATGTATTTTCCGATATACGTTAATAATATGATTATGATCTGAGTATAGTTCTGGGGGGGACTTCTAATTCCCTTTAAATGATCTTCAACATATCTACCGACAGGAAAAACATATCGATTCTAGACCAAGATTTATTTGGTTCGGAAAAGTAAGTATATTCTTCCTTTCCCCCATGTACCATCTCCAAGCTTCTACCAATGATAAATGCTCCAACATTTCAAAAAAGGTTTTGGGAGTTTACCTTGATTTTTCCTACTATTACCTTTCTTGTTCTTATAATTAGATCTATCTATCATCGGGTCCATTACACCAATCCAGTCCCCATTACAATCATCCTATGATCTTTTATTTCACTTCTAATAAAGCCTCCAAAATTTCAGTAAAATCTACTCTTACCTTCTAACGGCCAATATTCTAAAACTATTTTAAATTTCCTCATACACTATTACTCCCACCCAATGCCCATATCAGCTTCCCAAATTGTCTTGCCTGAATATTATTTACATATGGTACCCTTTTTTTTCTTACTTATTGAGGATGAGATATTTGGAAAATTTTGGGTTTTTAATATATTTTAATTTTAAGATGATTCTTGGCAATGAATAAATATCAAAAATTTAATTTTTCCAAATTGATGAAATAAATGTTTCCTTTTAATTGGAATTTAATAAAAATTCATGAAAAATTTTAATTTCATTTTATAACCTGTTTTTTTAAAAGAAAGAAAAAATTTTTTCTCCTCCTTCTCCCCCCCTCCCATCGTAATATATTCTTCAATTTCTTCTATTTCTTCTAACTCTGGATCTATGAAATTTGATTCTTTTTTCCTCTTCCTAAAAAAATACTTCTTTTTTTCCTTTTCTTCTTCTCCTCTCTTTGCTAAATTCTCTTTATCCCTTAACTTTCTTTAGGTTTCCCAATTTGATTAATTTGTCATATCTTTATTTTTTTCAATTCTTCTTCCTTTATTAAGTCTCTTTATATTTTTTCCAAAATCTCTGTTAAAACTGTGTTATATATAAATTTTAGTTTCCAACAAGGAGATATTCAGTTTTCAGTGTATGGATCCTTTATTGTAGAAATTGTAGAATAAGCTGTAGTTCTCTTCGTTTTAGGGTGGTAGGATGTACATCCTTAAAGTTTTTAATTCATCTCCATCTAAATCAATTTTTTAAGTAGCTCTGTTGATGACCAATTTTTACCTTTCTCTAGGAAGATAGATACTATATGCATGTATTTCTTTTGGCTATTATGAGTTCACCCAAAATTCTTCAATTGAGATCACTGTTTGGCAATTAATAGTTCAGCAATGGTCGAGTTAGTCTTTCAACAGGCCCAAATTTGGCGAATCTCTATTTTTATTGATTTATTCTATTCTTTATGTCTATTAATAATGTCGTCTTCTCAAAAGTTCTGTCCTTTCTTCCACTTCTATTGTCTTCCATTCTAAGATTTTCCTCATTTTGAATTATCATTAGCCTCTTATTCTTTGTGATATATCAATTTATTATTAAAAAAAAATTTTTTAATTTGTTTAAGTTAACCTCATTTGCTTCATTTTGTTGTCTTTATTTCGTTTAATGTATGGCAGTTCTTATTTTATTATGCGGGTTCAAAATTGAAATTGAGTCTTGGCAAAAAATCAAATTCCTACAGTTTAATTGTAGAGGCTCTTCTTTGTATTAATGTCTGTATTTGGTTTGGCCTCCCATAGCCTCCTTCCCCGCTGCCATCATCTTTCTCTCCTAATATACTCAATCAAATTTTTCCTTCTAGATTTCAAGTCTAATCTTCTTGGCTTCTGAGATTTATCTATTGCTTTCTCCTTATTTAATCTAAGCTTTATTTTCTTTAAAATTTTTTTTAAAATGTTATTTTACGTTAATTCCTTACTCCTCTTTTATTATTATTGTTATCTATTTGTTATTATCTCTAAATAATATTTCCTTACCTATCTAGTATTTCCTAACTAATATAATTTAAAAGATATATATCAAAATACCCCCAAAATATATCAATTATATAAATATAAAATTCATTATTAGTAGTTAAGTTCAAATCAGGATTCCAATCTATATTCCCTCTCTTGTTTACTACTCTAAGAGAGACCTCTGTCCACCTTAATAATTAATTATATAATTTAGCCATTTATATTTAAATATATCAAAATTATGTAAATTTAGCAACTAAAGAAAATTTATATGATAAACTCTAACCCACTTAGGCATCCACCCTCTAAAAGCATTATCCAATGAACTAGCCACAACAAACTCGCCAATTCTCCAACCCCACTCTATCGAAAAGCTTCGTTCCATGGCCTTTTTCTAGTCCTTGGTCTGCAACTCCTCTAATTGGCATTTATTGATTTTTTCTCTACAAACTTCTCAAAGCCCGCGGGTGTCCCTGTCCCTTTTTTTTCCAACCTTTTGGGGTCCCGTATGGGTTTTAAAATAATAAAAATTTTTCAAGCCGCGTTTTTAATAAGATCCTTTTTTTTTTTTTTAACCTAGGGGAATGCGGTTCTTTAAAACCCCCAATCTTTTTTGAAAGAAAAAAAATATATATGGTAAGGAAAGGAAAATAAATTAAAAAAATTCCCTCAAAACTCAGAATTATTGAAGGATGTACAAATGTTAAGGAAGACAAATATCATTATTAGCAATGAATGAAATAGAAAATAAAATGAAATTCGTAGAACAAAAAGAAGCAATTTGAATACGCAAATAAACTCAGCAGGAAGTGGCTACCGGTTAAGAGAGAGGAAGAAAAAGAGAAACGTTATATAAAAGGATTACGAGAGGGACAGGATATTTATTATCAATATGTAAAGATTAAAAACATTTTTTTACTTTAAAGAGTTATTTAGAAAGGAACAGTGGTCACAGAGCTGAAAGACAGTATGACGAAATATTTGGATCAAGCAATGTTAAGGAAAAGTGATAAACAAAGAAAAGATTTAGATAAGCCTGTAATAGCACAAGAAGTAAAGGAAGTGATTAAAAAATTAAAGATAGAGAAATCCCCCGGGCCCGATGGATTCACGGCATTGTATTATAAACCTTTAGAAGAAATAACCCCTGTATTAGTTCAAGTATTAAATTCAATTGACCAACAAAACATTCCCAAATACATGGAAGGAATCAAATATAGTTTTGATTCCAGAAGAAAGGGAAAGATTTACTGGATAAAAAGAATTATAGACCTATTTCATTAAACATTGATTATAAAATCTATGCACAAATTTAGCAGAGCGATTAAAAAAAATATTAGTAAATGATCAAAATGGATTTCTGCCCGGAAGATATTTGATGAATAATATAAGAATAGTTCTTGATACAATTGAACTTTATCAGAAACATAATCAGAAAAAATTAGCTTTAATATTTTTAGATGCCGAAAAGGCATTTGATAACGTAAATTGGCCTTTTATTTTTGTCACTTTGGAAAAGATGGGACTGGGAAAACGATATATAGAATGGGTAAAGGCAATTTATAAGGAGTAAAAAGCAAGTTTAATTATCAATGGAGAAGCTACAAAACAATTTACAATACATAGAGGTACCCGACAAGGGTGTCCACTGTCCCTTTTATTATTTATGACCAATCTCTTTGGAAGTCCTGAATAACAGTATAAGGAAAGAAAGTATAATAAGAGAATAAAATAGAGATAAGAAATTAAATTGCAAGCATACGCAGATGATTTGGTAATAATTTTAGAAGATCCTATTAATAGTATTATTAGAGTAAAGGATATATTGAAACAATATGGTGAATTTGCAGGATTCATGGTTAATGAAGAAAAATCATTGATGTTGATGAAAAATTTATCATTAGAGCAAGAAGAGAAGGAATTAATGGAAATATAGAGGGCTACAAAGTAATGAAAAAGATTAGGTCTTAGGGATAATAATAGCCAAAAAATCATTCAGAACTATTTGATAATAATTACAAAAAAGTTTGGGGGGAGATAATTAGAGAAATGGAAAGATGGAGAAAGTTGCAGCTTTCGATACTTGGTAAAATTCCAGCTATTAAAATGAATATACTACCAAAAATGATTTTTTTATTTAAAAATGTTCCATAATTTATAATGAAAAACCTTTTAAAAATTGGGAAGGGGATTGAGCCAGAATTTGCTTTGGAAGCAGAAAGTACAGATAAAATGAAGTATTTAAAGGACAGAAAAGAAGACAGGAGGGCTGGGATTTCTCAATTTAAAGATTATATATTAAATAACATAAAATGTGGATTTGACACTCTATGCATAACAGACGCATCCCTTCTGAAATAAGTAAAGTAAATAAAGTTATCAGCTGCTGTTCAACGATTTCACTGTAAACTTAGAAGTGAGAATAAATTTTATTTAAAATTTTGCCTGTTGGGGTGTCCCCACATGAAGCTTTTTACCGATTAGAAAAAATCAAAACAAAGGGATGGATAACATATAAGGATATATTAAAAAAAGAAGGGAATACTAAAAACTCTAAAAATAGGGAAGAATTAATAGAAGATGGATATAATACACACTGGCTCCTTCATGCACAATTAGCGGGGAAATATAAGGAAGATAGTAAAATATGGGAAATTTCATTAGAAGAGATAGAATTAGATAAATTAATGAAAACTGGGGTGATACGTTCATTAAGTAAAATTTATAAATTACTTTTAAATAGGAATATGGAGAATGAAATAAATAAAAGATAATGTGATAAGATGGTAAAAATTGGTAAATGGATTCCATTACAACATTGGGAAGAAGCCATTGGAGATACAATAAGAAAATACACAAAGTAATAATTTGAAAGAAAACTTTTTTAATTCTGTTTTGGATTGGTATTCATTCATCCAAATCCTGAAAATGGGGAAAAAATAAAAAGCTATTATATGAAAGTGGGGGCATGTAACAGAAATAATTTCCTTTTTTTTTTTAATTAATATTAATGGGGTGATGAAAAAGCAAAAAGAAATATAATAACCTTAACAACTTAATGACATGCAATCCCTAAAAATCAATTCAAATGCAACAGAAATGTATATTAAATGTGCCTTTGGGTGTATAAAATAAAAAATTAAAAAATAATGAGGTGCATCACCAAATGATATTGCTCAAAATGAAAGGAACATATAAACAAATTCAAAATGACAACTAAATAAATTGAGTAAATGAATAAACTGGCTCAATAAATTAAAAAAATAAAATAAAGCTCTTTGAAGCTAAATCGAGAATGAACTTCCTTATAATGCAATAGAAGATGTGGAGTTGGGGAACAATTGATATATAAATAAGGTGACATATATTAATAAATACAACTATGCTTATGTTGAAATAACAAATAAGACGTAATGAGTGGAAATGGTAAATTCAGAAGATATGTAATTTATTAAATAGATGAAATGTCCTCTGAAAAAATGATTATAAATAGATAAATGTCTGTTGTGCTGGTGTGCTAATGGATCAGTGTTTCTGGGCAGGAGAAGAAATTACAAATAAATAATGCCATAACTAAATAGAAAATCTAATTGTAGCATCATTATATAAATAGATGACAATGAAGGAAGAAAATAAGAAGATGTGATGAATGAAGACAATGAGACAAATATAATAATATAAAAGATGTATATGAGTATATAAAAATTTCTTTTTTTTTTTCAAACTATTATGTACCTGTTTTTATTGTTTTGTCTACATATACTGTTTCTGTGATGTTAATTGTTGATGTTAATTTGATTATGATGTTTTGTATTATTTTCTGTTCAATGAATAAAGTAATATAAAAAAATCAACTGACAATGCTTGACTAATACATAAAAAAGCCTGTGTAAATGGGGACACAACCTGATTTATAACCAAACATCTTATATGTATTTCTTCTGTGGGTGAGTGTACATCCTGATGTTCATTGATGCTGCCTCCCTGCTGTTGATTGTAGAGAACTCTCATCCACAGGCCCCTGTTGCCAACTAATCTTTTATGGAGTCAGCTTCGATGGGATGGTGGGTGGTGGTGATGGGATGTGATTTGAACCTCCTGAGTGCACACAAACAATAATGATCCTGCTAATTGATTCTGCACAAAAGGATTATAATGAATTAAATAACTCTAATGAACTGACAAGCCTTTGACAAAAAGCTCACACTTCTAAGAAACTGGATATGCAACTGCAAGATTGGGTGTGCCTGATTCATTTGATGTAACTGGGCGTGAAAAATTAAGGATTATGGTGACCTGTGGGCACTGTGGTGGGTGGCAGTGTGGGTGAAGAGGCTGTGAAACAAAATAAGTCTTTGCACATCACATCAGCAAAGATGCATGTGTATCCAACTGGGGAGGTGGGGGTCCTTGTTGTTATTGTTTTGGTGATTGACACACTGAGTGCTGCTCTGTGTGCAGCTCTGTGGGCGTGGGGTGGGCAGGGTCTTTCTGAAAGGGATTTGACTGAATGGGGGTGCTGTTGTTGGAGGAGATGCAATGATGGAAGGATTAAAAACCAAGACCTTGAGGGAAGGTTTACTGAGGTGAATACATTTAGTCTGACGAAGTGAAGGCTGAGAGGAGACATAATAGCGATCTGAGAACATCCAAAAGGATGTCATGTAAGAAAATGGAAGAAGCTTATTTTCTGCTGCAACAGAGATTAGGATACCTCAGAATAGCTTCAATTCGCAAGAAAAATGATTCCACTGAAGATTAGGAAGAACTTCTTCTGGTGGTCCTCTGACACATAGTAATGGACTACCCAGTGAAATGAACACTGTTTGTCAGAGGTCTTGAACAAAGATGGGTGGTGGTATATTCCCAGGCGTGCTTTAGCTTTGTTTGGCAGGGAGATGGACTAGATGGCCCTTGTGCTTCCTGCCAAGTCTATGATCCTGTGACTTTGTGAGGACGTGGTACTGCATTACACAGTTACATCAGTTTCATATCACTTTAAGTATCATGGCTTCAGACCCCTCCTTGGGGCTGGAAGAAATCACTGGCCTACAAGATTGTATACATATATTTATTTATTCTAAAACAGCCAATCTCTTTCTTCTTGTACCCGGCAGATCCTCACCTCCGCAAACAACCCGGCTGTTATGAGGTGCTGTGGAATTGGGCAAATAAAACGCTGGAGGTCCCTTCCCCTTTCCAATATTCCCCATAATAGTTTTTACTTACTAGCTCATTCCTTTCCTAGATTAGAGTTTTTTGATTCTTAAATATTTGCACATCCACACCCCGTTGATGTTGGGGACTTATGTTTACTGTACGTGCGTGGTACGCAGATCACGACGGCAGGAGAAGCTAATCATGCGCCTAATTGGTCTTGCTACAGATACAATGCAAGAATCTATGTGGGATTAAGGTGCTCAGAGTCTTGGATTATAACTCTGGAAACTAAACTTGGAGTCCCAGACCCATAATGGAAATCCACAGGCTGATATGTTGGGCAGCTGCTGTTTAATTCACAATGAGCTCCAGCCTGCATTTGTTTTGTATTCCCTTCAACATGGATCTGGGGTTGTGCTGGAGCAAAAACTAACTCGTGGATAAGTCCCTGATCTGCAAATTCCAGACTCCATCAGGTCCTGAAGGTCAATGATCATAACAGTGCAATGGAAAGCCTTTGGAGAAAAGGGTCTCCATGGGGTTCACGGGTTCTGTAGCCATATGACATTCTTCGTGGTGACTGGATGAAGAGGTCTGCAGGGAGCAATAGAACAAAGATATGGCTGTTTAAATAAATAAATACATACAATCCCAGCCTGGCAGCCATTCTTCCAGCCCAAGGTGAAGCCATGATACTTAAGTCATGAACTGATGACTGTAATGGCGGCCCATGTCCTGGCAAACCAGATAACTCGCAGCACAAGGGCAATCTCATCATCCTGCCAAACAAAGCTAAAGCACTGGAAATGGCCATGGACCTTCAAGCCTAGATGAAGTGCAGCCTGGGCAGTGACTGCACTGTTGTAACAAGCATTAACGGCAGATTCTTCCTGATCTTTCAGGTGGAATAATTTATTACAATTGAAACTATGAGGTATTAAATATTGTAGCAGAAAATAAGCTTCTTCCATTTATCTTCTCATGACATCCTTTTTGGATGTTAAGACCTGGCTATTATGTCTCCTCTCAGCCTTAGCTTCATCAGACTGGATGTATTCACCTCAGTAAACCTTCCTTGAATAGGTCTGTGGTAGGTTCAGTTGGATAATGCTTTAGGGGGTGAATGCCTAAGTGGGTTCAGAGTGTCTGAGTAAATTAAGCTTCTGTAGATTGCTTCTAATTTGCATAATATTGAGTCATATTTAAATACTTAGCTACAAATTAATAATTAATTAATTAATTAAGGTGATTAGAGGTCTCTCTTCAGAGTAGTAAACAAGGGAAAAGAGAGAATATAGCATTGGAATCCTGATTTGAATTTCACTACTAATAATTGAATTTTGATATATTAATATATTGATATATTTTCTTTATATTTTGGTATTTTGATATATATCTTCGAGAGCTGATATTAGTAAGGAAGTGACTAGATAGGTAAGGAAAGTGATTATTTTGAAGATAATAACAAAAATAAAAACAATAATAATAAAAGAGGAGTAAGGAATTAAAGTAAAATAACAAAAAAAAAAATAATTAAATTTTTAAAGGAGAAATAAAATAACATAGATTAAACAAGGAGAAAGCAAATAGATAAATCTCAGAAGATCACAGAAGATTAAGACTTGGAAGATCTAGAAGGAAAAATTTAGATTGAATAAAATTAAAGAAGAGAGAGAGAGAAGATGATGGCAGCGGGGGAAAAGGAGGCGGCTATGGAGGTCAAACACAAATACAGACATTAATACAAAGAAGAGCTCTTCAGATAATTAAAGCTGTCCAACCCAGAAGCTAAATCTTATTGCCAGAGACTCAGAGTTCGATACAAAGTGGAGGACCAGATATAATAGAAGAGATAAGGAAGCTGACCATGTCATTTAAAAACGAAATGAAAGAGACAAGAACAGAAATGAAGCAAATGAGGTCGGAGATTAAAACAGAGATTAAGAAGGAATTAGAGGTTTTTAATAATAAATTGGATACACATTTCAAGGAACTAAGAGGCGTAAATGATAAGGTAACAGAAATAGAGGGAAATCTCTGAGAATGGGAGAACAGATGAGTAAATGGAAGAAAAGGACAGAACTTTTAGAGAAGACGACATTATTAATAGACATAAAGAATAGAAATAAATCAATAAAAATAAGAGGATTGCGGGAAACTTCTAGGAGGACCTGTATGAAAGATTAACTCGACCATTGGCCCAACTTTTTAATTGGGTTCCAGAACAGCTGGATCTTGAATTAGACAGGATTTTTCGGGTGAACTCGATAACAGCCAGAAAGAGGAATATACCACGCGATATAGTGGTCTATTTCCTAAGAGAAAGGGTGAAAAATTTGGTCATACAACAGAGCTACGTAAAAAAATTGATCGTAGATGGAGATGAATTTAAAAATTTTTAAGGATGTACACCCCACCACCCTAAAACAAAAAAAGAGACAGCTTCCTACACAGTTGTTAAAATAAAGGAAATACGATACACTTGGGAAAGAATTAAAAGGTTTTTTGGTATGGAAACAGAGAAAATATATATTGAACACAGTTATTAAACGAGAAATTTTGGAAAAAATATAAAGAGGACTTAAATAAAAGGGGGAAGAAAAAAATTGGGAAAAAGAAAAAAGAAAAGATCTGCCCAAAATTAAAGGGAAAAAACCGGATTGGGAAAACCTCAAAGAAAGTTGGGATAAAGAGAAGTTTACGGAATAAGAAAAAGAGGAGAAGAAGAAAAGGAAAGACAAGAAGAAGAAAACTGAGGGAAAGGGAAAAAGGAAAAGGGGGGGAAAAAAATCAAATTTCATAGAAAAGTTTGGAAAAAAAAAAATGAAGAAATTGAAGAATAAGTAATTAACGGGGGGAAAATAAGGGAAGGGGGGAGAAAGAAAGAGAAAAGAAAGGAATTTTTTTTTTTTTTAAAAAAAAAAGGTTAAAAAATGAAATTAAAAATTTTTTCTAAAAATTTTGTGGTTTAAATTCCCCCTTTAAAAGGAAACATATATTTTTATCAAATTTGGGAAAAAATTTAAAATTTTGATTTTTGCATTGCAAAAAAACCTAAAAGAAAAAAAAAATATATTAAAAACCCAAAATTTTGGTAATCATTTTAAACCTCAATTAAAAAAAAAAAGGGATAACCATATTTGTAAAAAAATGATTCAAAGGGAAGACAATTTGGGAAGGATGATATGGGGGAAGGGGGGAAAAAGGTAAATCCCGGGAAAATTTTAAAAATTTAATAGTAGTTGCAATATATGGCCCGTTAGAAGGTAAGAGTAGATTTTACTCAAAGTTATTGGAGGCTTTATTAGAAGTAGAAATAAAAGATCATAGGATGATTGTAATGGGGACTGGAATGGTGTAATGGACCCAATGATAGATAGATCTAACTATAAGAACAAGAAGGTAATAGTAGGAAAAATCAAGGTAAACTCCCCAAAACCTTTTTTGAAATGTTGGAGCACTTATGATTGGTAGAAGCTTGGAGATGGGTACATGGGGGAAAGGAAGAATATACTTATTTTCCGACCAATATAAATCTTGGTCTAGAATTGATATGTTTTTCCTGTCGGTAGATATGCTAAAGAATATAAGGAAATTAGAAGTCCTCCCCAGAACATACTCAGATCATAATCCAATATTATTAACGATATATCAGGGAAAAGATACATACAAATGGAAATTGAATGATAGTTTGTTAAAAAATGATTTGATAGTAGGGAAAGCAAAGAAGGAATTGGGAAATTATTTTAAAAATAATTTAGGTAAAGGACAATGGAACAAATAGTATGGGAAGCTAGCAAAGCGGTGATGAGGGGATTCTTCATTAATTCAGCGTGGGTGATAAAGGGTAAAAAAGAGAAAAGAAAAAAAATATGCATTATTACAGGAAAATGAAAATAAATTAAAAAAATTCCCTCAAAACTCAGAATTATTGAAGGAGGTACAAATGTTAAGGAAGCAAATATCATTATTAACAATGAATGAAATAGAAAATAAAATGAAATTTGTAAAACAAAGACAATTTGAATATGCAAACAAAGCTGGCAGATGGCTAGCGTTTAAGTTAAGGAAAGAAAAGAGAAACGTTATGTAAAAGGATTACGAGAGGGACAGGATATTTATTATCAATATGGTAAGATTAAAAATATTTTTTTTACTTACTTTAAAGAGTTATTTAGAAAGGAACAGTGGTCACAGGAGCTGAAAAATAATATGATGAAATATTTGGATCAAGCAATGTTAAGGAAGATTTCGGATAAACAAAGAGAAGATTTAGATAAGCCTATAATAGCACAAGAAGTAAAGGATGTGATTAAAAAATTAAGATAGGAAAATCCCCCCTTGGGCCCGATGGATTATCCGGCATTGTATTATAAAACCTTTCAAGAAGAAATAACCCCTGAATCAATCAAGATATTAAATTCAATTGATCAACAAACATTCCCAAATACATGGAAGGAATCAAATATAGTTTTGATTCCAAAAGAAGGGAAAGATTTATTGGATAAAAAGAATTATAGACCTATTTCATTATTAAACATTCATTATAAAATTTACACACAAATTTTAGCAGAGCGATTTAAAAAAAATTAGTAAATTGGATACATGATGATCAAAACGGATTTCTGCCCAGAAGATATTTGTAGAGACAGAAGAATAGTTCTTGATACAATTGAATTTTATCAGAAAAATTAGAAAAAATTAGCTTTATATTTTTATGCTGAAAAAGCATTCGATAACGTAATTTGGCCTTTTATTTTTGCTACTTTGGAAAAGATGGGACTGGAAAAAGATATATAGAATGGGTAAGGGAATCTATAAGGAGCAAAAAGCAAGTTTAGTTATAAATGGAGAAGCTACAAAACAATTTACAATACATAGAGGTACCCAACAAGGATGTCCACTGTCCCCTTTATTATTTATAATTTGCCAAAAATTTTTTTTTTTTTTAAAAAAAGAAAAAACCTTTTTTAAAAAATTTTTTTTTTTTTTAAATTTTAAAAAAAAAATTTAATTGGGAAAAAAATTTAAATTTAATTAAAAAAAAAAATTTTTTTTGGGTTTGGGGGAAAAATTTTTTTTAAATTAAAAAATTAAAAAAATTTTTTTTTTAATTTTTTTTTTTTTTTCCCAACTAAAAAAATTTTTTAAAAAAATTTTTTTTTTAAAAATTTTTAAAAAAAAAATTTTTTTTTTTCCCCTTTTTAAATTTTAATTTTTTTGGCCCCCCTTGGGGGGTTTTTTTTAAAAAAAAATTTTTTAAAAAAAATTTTTAAAAAAATTTTTTTTTGTTAACCAAAAAAAATTTTTTTAAGGAAAATTTTTTAAAAAAAAAAATTTTTGGAAAAAATTTTTTTTTTTAAAATTTTTTTTTTAAAAAAAAAATTTCAAAAATTTTTAAAAATTTTAAAAAATTTTTTAAATTTTAAAAATTTTTTTAAAAATTTTGGGGAAAAAAAATTTTTTTAAAATTTTTTTTTTTAAAAAAAAAATTTTTATTTTTTTCTAAAAAAAAAAAATTTTTTTTTTTTTTTTTTTTTAAAAAAAGGGAAAAAAAAGGAAATTTTTTTTTTTAAAAACCCCCTTTTTTTTTTTAAAAAAAAAAAAAAAATTTTTTTTTTTTTTTAAAAAAACCCCTTTTCCAATTTTTTTTTTTTTTTTTTTTTTTTAAAAAAAAAAAATTTTTTAAAAAAAAAAATTTTTTTAAACCAAAAAAAAAAAAGGTTTTTTAAAATTTTAAAAAAAAAAATTTTAAAAAAATTTTTTAAAAAATTTTTTTTTTTTTAAAAATTTTTTTCCAAAAAATTTTTTAAAAAAATTTTTTTTTAAAAAGGAAAAGGTTAAAAAATTTTTAAAAAAAGGGGGAAAAAATTTTTTGGGAAAAAAACCCAAAAAATTTTTTTTTTTTTAAAAAAAAGGGGGAAAAAAAATTTGGGGGGGGAAATTTTTAAAAAAAAAAAAATTTTTTTTTTTTAAAAATTTTTTTTTTTAAATTTTTTTTTTAAAAAAAAAAAGGGGGAAAAAAAATTTTTTTTTTCCCCGGGGGAAAAATTTTTTAAAAAAAAAAAATTTTTTTAAAAATTTTTTTTTTAATAAATTTTATTTTTTTTTAAAGGTTTTTAAAAAAAAATTTTTAAAAAAAATTTTTTTTAAAAAAATTTTTTTTTTTTTTTCCCCCTTTTTTGGGAAAAAAAAAAAATTTTTAAAAAAAATTGGAAAAAAAAATTTGGGTTAAAAAAAAAATTTTTTAAAAAATTTTTTTTCCCCAAATTTTTAAAATTTTTTTAAAAAAAAAATTTTTTTTAAAAAAAAAATTATTTTAAAGCTTTTTTTTTAAAAAAAATTTTTAAAAAAAAAAAATTTTTCCCATTAATTCCTTTTTTTGAATGTTTAAATTTTTTCCCCAACATCAATGTTTTTTCTTTTAACCTTAAACCCTTTCAAATTCACCATATTGTTTCAATATATCCATTACTCTAATAATACTATTAACAGGATCTTCTAAAATTATTAAAAAATACTGGTTATGCTTGCAATTTAATTTCTTTGATCTCTTATTCTAATTCCTCTTATTATACTTTCTTTCCTTATATTGTTATTCAGGACTTCCAAACAAATTATAAATAATAAAGGGGACAGTGGACATCCTTTTTGGGTACCTCTATGTTTGTAAATTGTTTTTTTCCCCTTCTCCATTTATAACTAAACTTGCTTTTTGCTCCTTATAAATTGCCTTTACCCATTTTATTTTTTTCCACCCCATTTTTTCCCAAAGTAAAAATAAAAGGCCAATTTACTTTTTTTTTCAGCATCTAAAAATTTTTAAAGTTTAATTTTTTCTAATTATGTTTCGGGTAAAAATTCAATTGTATAAGAACTATTTTTTATTATTTTTCAAATATCCTTCGGGGGCGGGGAATGGTTTTGATCATCATGTATCCAATTTACTAATTTTTTTTTAATCCTCTTTTAAAATTTTTTTAAAAATTTTTTATAATCAATGTTTAATAATAAAATGGTCTATAATTTTTTTTTATCCAATAAATTTTCCCTTTTTTTTTGGAATCAAAAACTATATTTGTTTCCCTTTCCCATGTATTTGGGAATGTTTGTTAATCAATTGAATTTAATACTTAATTAATCGGGGATTTTTCTTAAAATTTTTTTAAATAAATGCCGTAAATCCAGGGGGCCCCTTTTTTATTTTAATTTTTAATAATTTTTTTTGTGCTATTATAGGCTTTTTAAATCTTCTCTTTGTTTATCCGAAATCTTCCTTAACATTGCTTGATCCAAATATTTCATCATATTATTTTTCAGCTCCTGTGACCACTTTTCCCTTTTTCTAAATAACTCTTTAAAGTAAGTAAAAAAAATATTTTTAATCTTACCATATTGATAATAAATATCCTGTCCCTCTCGTAATCCTTTTACATAACGTTTCTCTTTTTTTTTTTTCCTTAACTTAAACGCTAGCCATCTGCCAGCTTTGTTTCATATTCAAATTTGTCTTTGTTTTACAAATTTTTTTTTTTCTTTTCATTCATTGTTTTAATTATATTTGCTTCCTTAACATTTGTACCTCCTTCAATAATTCTAAATTTTGAGGGAATTTTTTTAATTTATTTTCATTTTCCTGTAATAATGCAAAATTTTTTTTCTTTCTCTTTTTTACCCTTTTCACCCACGCTTGTTGATTAATGAAGAATCCCCTCATCACCGCTTTGCTAGCTTCCCCCTACTATTTGTTCCGATTGTCCTTTTCCTAAATTTTTTTAAAAATTTTCCAAATTCCCTTTTTTCCCTACTATCAAATCATTTTTTAACAAACTATCATTCAATTTCCATTTGTATGTATCTTTTCCCTGATATATGAATTAAAATTTTGGGTTATGAAATTTTAGTATGTTCTGGGGAGGACTTCTAATTTCCTTATATTCTTTAGCATATCTACCGACAGGGAAAAAATAGATTTTTAAAACCCCAAAATTTATTTGGGGGAAAAAAAATTTATTCTTCCCCTTTCCCCCCTGTACCCATCTTCCCAAACTTCTACCAATGATAAATGCTTCCCAAAATTTAAAAAAGGTTTTGGGGAGTTTGCCTTTAAATTTTTCCCCTTTTTTCTTTTTTTGGGTTTGATCTATCTATCATTGGGGGAAATTTCACCATTCCAGTCCCCCATTTTAAAACATCCTATGATCTTTTTTTTCTACTTCTAATAAAGCCTCCAATAACTTTGAGTAAAATCTACTCTTCCTTTTTAACGGGGCCCTATTTGAAATCTTTTTAATTTTAAATTTCCTGCATTTACCTCTATTCCCCCCCCCCCAATCTTCCCCAAAATTTTCTTGCCTCGAATCTATTATTTACAAATATGGTTACTCCCTTTTTTTTCTTATCTATTGAGGGTGAAAAAGATTGACCAAATTTTGGGTTTTTAATAT
>CAOKZL010006205.1:0-17068 GCA_948472985.1 Iguana delicatissima | reverse complement strand
TTCTTTTTTCAATTGTTTCCTTAAGATTTTAATTTGTTTTTGCAAGCTATCTTTTTGGAATGCCCTTTTCTCAATTAGGCTGTCGGGCAGGGGAAAATGGCCCCGCCACGGAGTGTGGGGAGTCTCCCCCCTTTGGGGGTTTTTAAGCAGAGGCTGGTTTCCCCACTTGTCGGGAGGGCTTTGAGGGTTTTTCCTGCATGGGGGGGGGATTGGATGGCCCTTGTGGTCTCTTCCAACTCTACTTTTTAATGAATTCCCAATTCTTCCTCTTTCAACTGTAGTTTCTTCTGTATTTCCAATTCCTTAGAGTCTTTTGGCCTTTTTCCATTCAGCCCTCCCATTTTATAAAATGATCTCTGATAACTGCCTTACGGGGGTCCCAGATGTTCTTCAGGGATTCTTCAGTCATATTCCCCAAAATAATTCTTAAATTATTTTGCTTTGCTTGTTGCAGATATACTTCCTGTTGTAATATAGAGTCATTCGGTTTCCAGCTTCTGTTTCTGTCTTTTAATTTGAAATTTTGAGTTGAATTAAATTGTGATCTAAAAAATATTTTGGCAAAATTTCCATCTCTTTTTTTAAATGTAGATTTTTTAAATTTAAAAAAACATGTTTTTCTTAATTTTTATTATGTCCAATTGAAAAGAATATCCTTTTTTTTTTTCCCGTATTTGTAAACCATACATCAAACAAAGTCAGATTGTTTATGGGGTTTAAAAAGAAACTTTTTGGGAAGCTTGGCTTGTGTCTTTTCCCCGTTGCTTGTGATGATCTGTCAATTGTGGGATTTAATACTGAGTTCATGTCCCCCAACAAAAGTATATTCCCTTGATCTCTATCTTGAGAATATTTATCAGCTCTTTCTCTAATTTCTCATTTTGTCTTTCCCCCTTTTATGGGGGAATACCCCCCTACCATAAATTTTCAAACCAAGGAAATTAACCTCACACCGATAAAATGTTTTTTGGGGGTCCACAAATATTTCCTCTGAATAAATTTTTGGAATTTACAAATATTGCAAATTTCCCCGTTTTTTTTTATGAAATGCTGATATATGAAGTTTCCTTTGTTTAGGGTTTTTTAAAAATTTTATATCAAACCCTTTTTTATCCTTTTTCCCCCCGTAGACATATTAGATTTGCTTTTTTCTTTTCCAACAAAAAAATTGTTTCTCTTTTAAATTTGAGTTTTTATTTCCCTTTTATATTCCATGATTGTATTTTTAAAGCCATCTCTTTTTTTTGTTCTTTGTTTCTTCTTTTACTATTAACTTTTTTTTGATATATGAATTCCTTTCATCCTCTTCTTTTTTTCCCTTTTTCCGCTTCTTTGATTTTTAGTAAATCTTTTTCCAAAAGGCCCGTCCCGCTTCAATTTTTTCCCTTTTTCCCTTTCCCCTTTATTTCCCAATTTTCTCTTGCTTTTTTGTTTCCCTTTAATTTTTTGTACCTGCAGAGTCAAAAAATTTTCTGATTTCCCATACAAGTCCTTCGCTCTTTCTATAGAAGTAACTTTTGAACCATCTTTGCATGTAGTATATGGAAATGCCCTTTTATTTTTTTCCCCCCCCGAAATTTATCTTATATTTTTGTAACAATTTTAGGAATTTATATTCTTGTTTTTTTGATTATTGGATACTGTATATCTTTAAAAAACTTTATTTCTTTATTTTAATTTTTTTTAAATTTTTAGTCATAGTTTTCTTAAGAATTTTATCTCTAGTTTTACTTTCGGAAAGCAAACTATGACATCTCGTGACCAATTACGTTCTCTAGCTAATTTTGAACTCAGTCTGAAAATCCGTCATGCCCGTTTCCCAAATTTTTTCCCTTTTCCTCAATGTATTTTGCCAATATAGGATTACCTTCTCATAGGGTTTTCTTCTTTTAAATTTTATTTTTTTTTCCTTAATTTAAAAATTTTTTGTTTTATATTGATTCTTGGGGTTTTTATCATAATTTTTTGGGATATTGCCCCCTTTTTAATTGCTTTACAGTCCGTTTGCAGTAGCTTAGATTTATTGTGTAAAGACCCTACATCACTTTTAATTTTTTGAAAAGTTTTTATTTTCTTTCTCTACTTTTTTGTTTATAAAATCCATTTTTTTTTTTAAAGTCCATTTTAATCTCAAATTGTTTTTTTGTTCTGATCCCCTTGCCTGATTTCTTGTTTAAAATTCCCGTCTTTGGTTTTTAATTTCTTGCAAAGAACAGACAAATCAGGTTGATTTTAAACACTCAGAAGTTGTGGGAATATCCACTTAACCCCTTTCTGCCAATTTTTTGTGTCATTATTTTTGGGTTCAGCCTGGGAAAGAGTTTTCCCTTTTAAAAATGTTGTCATTGTCGCCATAATTTTTTTTTCTTTTGTGTGTGTGTGTGTGTGTGTGTGTGTATATAATTTAATTACTCCATATTAATCATATTAACCTCTATTAATATTTTATTTATCTAATGTAATAATATATCTTAATCTCAGACAATTTAAAGTAATTGATTTACTAATTATTTTCAAAAAAACTATAAAATTCATAAACACTTTAAAAAAAAAAAAGAATACAGAATCTATTTTCAATCTGGTCCAGCCCAATTTATTTTCCAACTGGGTTTTGCCCAGTTTCCAAAAAAATGTTCAATTAATTTCAAATTTCAAATTTTTCCCCCCCCCCAGTAGCTTACTATAATATATAATATAGATCTATAAATGTATGTCTATAAATGTATATCTTTAAATAATTATTGTTAATTTTGTTATGTATTTATACTATTTATAAACTTAATATTACTAATTATACAAAACAACGCTATATTCAGTTCCAGATGTTTATATTGCAACTCAATACTCCAATATGCCTATGCACTTTCAATAAGTTTACGCTTCAAGTCGAGTTACAGTCAGTTCTTGTCCACCATACAAATCCATGAAAGTATTTTTCGGGAAGCTCAAACTTTAGATTAGCGAGCTAAGCTTATTCCAGAGTACCTTACGTTAATCGATAATCAACTACTTCTTCAGCGAGCTTAAGCTTAAAAGTCCAAGCTCCAGCCTTATTTTCAGTTTCCCGCATTTAAAAGAAGTTTGTCAGTAAGTCTTAATGTATAAAAGATTGAGCTCCAACCAGATCTATTTGAAAGAAAAAAGAAAAAACCACTCCTGTTTTCTCCGTTCTTGTCGTGATTTTACGCCTCCTCCTTTCTGCCTCATCTCGCTTCAGCCTCGAATTTCATTCTTCTCCGTCTTTTCCAGCTCCGAATCTGTTCCCTCTGCCTTCTTTCCTTCACTGTTCCCCACTCTCAGTTCCATACTTTCCGTAACTTAAAACAAATTCCCGTCTCCTTCCTCCCTTCTGTCCCACATTCTTCTCCTACTACTTTCGTTTTATTTGCTTAAGTTCGAATCCTTCAAAAGCACTTAGAAAAAAATCTGCTGTTTCCCTGTCCTTGTCCCCAACTCATACACTGTCCCTTTCTGCTTTCCGCTTCTGTCCACCACCGTTTACAGTCTTCACAGTTCACTGGTTATTATATCCAGTCTACTTCAAGGTTATTTTCGTTGCCTACTTCTATAATTAAATCACCTTGTCTTAAAACAGATCTACTTTAAGCATACTTCTCAGTTTTGTTTTTTTGTTTTTTCTCCCTTCTTTCGTCATTTGCCAAAATGTCTTGCCTCAGCGACTCAGTGAGCCACTTCTTCCACCACTTTTCCCGACACTGCTTTCCTCAATCGCTTTCCTGGCCCAAGCCGAGGGGCTGTTGCCATATTGACACAGCGTGTTTTTTATAATATCAAGATTAATTGATATAAAAACACCATGATCCATTACATTGAGGCACACTTCCAAATATAAGTTTAGATTCTTTGTTTTTCCGTTCGCTAAGATTGTATGCTTTAATTTAAAAAAGTCTTTCAGCGGTGCATCAAACTGGGCTTCCCAGCCTGTCTGATGTGGCTGTGGAAGTCTGCGACCCAGCCCTCCGTCTGTGTCCCCGAATTCCTCAGAAGCAAAGCCTGAGAGAGCTTTAGGGTCCCCGGCGAAGCTCTCTGAGCACTCCCCTTCCCACCAGGAGAGTAGTTGGCTGGAGAAAAAAATTCCAGTCAAACTGCAGCAGATGGACAATGAGTGACTCCTGTTTATTGACTTCATTGTTGAACTCGACGTTATCTTGAAGACGGTAAGCTCCGCTTCTTGAATTTTTGAGGTTGAATAAATCAATAGCATGCTGCTTCTGCAGCAATTCTTTACTTAATAGATTTATTAGCTGCTCTACAATAACTTAACCTGTTGAATTTGTATGGAATACCATGCGACAACTGAATATCCCAGTGTGTGTAAAATTCAGGAAAAGCAAAATGAGGTATATAGTGTGGCCATTATCTGTTTTTATACTGGAATTTCCCCTACATATCATAGCAGCCAACATATGTTGGATGACTGCAGAAGAGGTTTCCCTTACCCTTGGCCCAACCCACAGGGCCCCAGAATAAGTATAAATGGTGACATGGAGTAAATAGGAGATGGGTGAAATGGGGCAGGGAAATGTGTGACATCCATTTGCCATAACTCATTCTACAGAAACACCCGGGTTAACCCAAAAGAAGGGGAGCCCCACCCAGCCTTACAGTGGACAGTGCAAACTCATACCTGTGCCTGATCCAATGTAAGATGGAATTGTTTGGAAGAGTTTTAGCTGATTGATGAAAATAGGAGTGACTTTGGAAAGGATCTGAAAAAAAGGAAAAATTCAAGCAGCATCTGCATAATTATTGCCTTCTGTCAGAGGGCCAGGAAGTGGAGTATGACTGCGGATGTGAGCTACAAAAAGGGAATCGCCGATCCTGTAGCAGTCGCTGAAGAGTCAGAAATAATGCTAGCAAGTTAACATCTATTTGAGATGTAATCATGGTGTTTGCCTAGCACCAACAGGTTATAAACATACATAGAGTCAACAGTCAAATTGAAGAAATATGTGGAAAAAGTATGAAAAACAGTAGAATCTGACGCTTAGAGAAGTATTCGAGGCAGAGTATACAGAAACTCTCCAGGTGTTGTTTCTTTGTAAGCCACAACTCTTTGAGTTGGATAGTGATCTGTGAACAGCATCAAAGCATCAGGAATAGGCTCCACTACCTGCAAACACAATGTATTACTGTTCTAACGACCTGACAAGTGTAAATCGGGGATTCTGATGGTAGATTAAAGCTAACTTCGTTTGATAATCTGCAAAAGCAATGTGATATTAGTCCATAATTTGCATCTAAATGCTCATGCTCTGAGGATTGACCAGGAAAAACAATAGCAACCACACCCCCCAGTATCTATCTGAGCGATTGCTTACGCCCCAACTAACCAGATCAGCACGTGCTGGAGGACGCATATATGTTCCAGGCTGGGGAATCTTGCTTAATGAAGCCATTTAAATACAGCCACCTTTTTGAGCCACAGGTGAAAATAGTCCTGCTGGAAGGATTGGAGTGGAAGATAGCTAAAGACAATCCAGCACGAACCTGCAGGTAAACGGTCAACATATTGAGCACGGAAAAATTTGTATAATCTGCCCACCAGTCGGTTATACTGCGACAGTATCCAGTTGAATGAGCCAGAGGCAGACTGCTTTCCTTTCAAGTCAGAGCAAATAAGGGTAACATGACTTTCAGCTCAAAGACTAGTTTAGCCCAATTAATTATCTTCCTAACAGTTGTTGAAACTCCACTGAAGTATATGATCGTTTCAGTGGATTTCTGGGAGGCAGGGGATAGACCTAGCTTGCAATAGTTTATGACCCAAATATACATACGGAATGGATCATTGGATTTTTTCAGGGGCTAGAATCAAGCCAAATTGTGCCAAACCACACCAAGTCCTCCAGGGCATCAGCTACGAAGCAGCTACTAAAATGTCATCCATGTAATGATACACCAAAAAGTGTCAGATGTCGCAGTCTATATGGCTGTAAGCTGCGTCCAGCGAAGATCTGCAATACTAGTTTGCGAAGTTGCATGCCTTGCGGAAGGACACACCACTGAAAACATGATGTTGGGTGTTCATGATTAAGAACTGGAACCTGCCAATTGTTCACGATCTGGTAGCTAGCGTATTCTTGCTAAAAAGCAATCTTTTAAATCAATAATAACAATATCAGAGTCTTGAGGTATCAAATTTGGGTTGGGTAATCCTCATTGTAGCGGGCCATCTGGGCTGTATACAAGCATTTCAGTTCCCATTTTTCTTTTTTATAACAAAAACTGGAGTATTCTGTGGGGTGGTGCTTGGTTTATAGCTACTACAGCTAATTGTTCTTGTACCAATAAACGAAGGGCATCTAACTTGTCTTTTGGTAGGCCATTGCTCTACTTATACAGTAGTCTTATGTGTCAACCACTTTAGGGGTAGAGCAGTAGGGATAGAACCACAATTAGACATCAAGGGAAATAACAGTATCCAACTGGTTTAACAAATCATCACCCAAATATTCATGGGAATGGACAAATCAAAAAGGGCCACAAATCATAGGTGCTGAGGAAAAAGAAGAACAGTTATGATTTTTCAGACAATCACCTTCTGACTACCAGTCAGATCACAGTTTACAGAGCTTTACAGGCCAGTGCGGTGGTGGGCTACCTCGGCAAATGACAGCGACGTCAGCTCCAGTGTCAATTAATCCTGAAAAAATAAGCCTTCAGTACACTGTGCCAGGAGTATTATCTCAGCCCAGAGGTGATCAGGGATTTGGATCCACAACCTCTAGAATCCAACCTCTGAGGGGTCCATTTCCTCTATTTGCTGGATGGAACGTGTTATTGGGCCCCAGCAGCCCTCCTGTACATTAATTATTGAAGGCTTATTTTTTCAGGATTAATTGACATGGAGCTGACGTCGCTGTCATTTGCGACAAATCCTGCTACCGCACTGGCCTGTGGTAGCCTGTGGTTCTTAGCAACTGTGGGGTGTCGCTGGTCATCAGAAGGTGGTACAATCTAAAAAGTGGTTAACTGTTACTTCTTTTTCCTCAGCACATGCGTTGGTGCGCCCTTTGTTTGTCCATTCCCATGAATATTTGGGTCATGATTTGTTGAACCAGTTGGATACTCTTGTTATTTCCCTTGATGTCTAATTGTGGTTCTATCCCTACTGCTCTACCCCTAAAGTGGGTCCACACATGACCCTGTCTGGGTCGAGCAATGGCCCTTACCAAAAGACAAGTTAGATGCCCTTCGTTTATTGGTACAAGAACAATTAGCTGCTGGTCACATAGAACCAAGCACCAGCCCACAGAATACTCCAGTTTTTGTTATAAAAAAGAAAAATGGGAATTGGAGATTACTTCACGATCTGTGAGCTGTCAATGCTTGTATACAGCCCATGGGCCCGCTACAATGAGGATTACCCAACCCAAATTTGATACCTCAGACTATGATATTGTTATTATTGATTTAAAAGATTGCTTTTTCACAATACCGCTAGCTTGCCCAGATCGTGAACAATTTGCATTCACAGTTCCAACTGACCAGATGAACGCCCAACATCATGTTTTCAGTGGTGTGTCCTTCCGCAAGGCATGTTAAACTCGCCAACATTGTGTTGGACTTCGCTGACGCAGCTTTACAGCCATATAGACTGCGACATCTGACTTTTTTGGTGTATCATTACATGGATGACATTTTAGTAGCTGCTCCGTAGCTGATGCCCATTCATTTGGAGGAGCTTCATCATCATTTGGCACAATTTGGCTTGATTCTAGCCCCTGAAATTGAATGATCCATTCCGTATGTATATTTGGGCTATAAACTATTGCAAGCTAGTTCTATCCCCTGCCTCCCTAAGAGTCCACAATACGAAACGATCATATACTTTTAGTGGAGTTTCAACAACTGTTAGGAATCAATTGGGCTAGACTATTCTTTAAGGTTTCAACTGGAGTCATGTTACCCTTATTTGCTCTATTGAAAGGAAAGCAGTCTCCTTCTGATTCCATCAAACTGGATACTTTCGCATATAACCGACTGGTAGAGGTATTACAAATTTTCCGTGCTCAATATGTTGACCGTTTACCTGCAGGTTCGTCTGGATTGCGTAACCAGATTTCCCACTCCAATCCTTCCCACAGGAGTTCTATTTTCACCTGTCAGTTCCAAAAAGGTGGCTATTGTGGCCGAATGAAGTTTTTCATCCGTCAGCAACCCCACCTAGGAACATATATCCAATTATCCAGGTACGTGCTGATCTGGTTAGTTGAGGACGTAAGCGGTCAACCCAGATGATTGGCTGGGATGTGCATACTATACATCTTCCTGTTAATCCTCAGAGCATGAGCATTTGATGCATATTATTCCGGACTAATATCACATTGCTTTTGCAGATTATCAAACGAAGATTAGCTTTAATCTACCATCAGATCCCCGATTTACACTTGTCAGGTCGCTAGAAACAGTAATACAGTCTGTTGCAGTTAGTCAACCTATTCCTGATGCTTTGATGCTGTTCACAGATGGCTCTCCAACTCGAAGAGTTGTGGCTTACAAAGAAAACAACACCTGGAAGACTCTGTATACTCTGCCTCAAATCTCTGCTCAGCGTTCAGAGATTGCTACTGTTTCATACTTTTCCACATATTTCTTTCAATTTGACTGTTGACTCTATGTATGTTTATAACCTGTTGGCTTATATCCCAAACACCATGATTACATCTCAAATAGATGTTAACTTGCTAGCATTATTTCTGACTCTTCAGCGACTGCTACAGGATCGGCGATTCCCCTTTTTTGTAGCTCACATCCGCAGTCATACTCCACTTCCTGGCCCTCTGACAGAAGGCAATAATTATGCAGATGCTGCTTTAAGGAATTTTTCCCTTTTTTCAGATCCTTTCCAAAGTCACTCCTATTTTCATCAATCAGCTAAAACTCTTGCCAAACAATTCCATCTTACATTGGATCAGGCACAGGCTATAGTTTGCACCTGTCCTCACTGTTCCACTCATCAGGCTGCCCCCTCTTTTGGGGTTAACCCCCGGGGTGTTTCTGTCAATCAGTTATGGCAAATGGATGTCACACATTTCCCTCCATTTCACCCATATTCTGTACTCCATGTCACCATTTATACTTATTCTGGGGCCCTGTGGGTTACGGCCCAGGGGACAGAAACCTCTTCTGCAGTCATCCAACATATGTTGGCTGCTATGGCTGTCCTGGGGAAACCCAGGTGTCTAAAAACAGATAATGGCCCAGCATATACCTCATTTGCTTTTCCTGAATTTTACACACACTGGGATATTCAGTTGTCGCATGGTATTCCATACAATTCAACAGGTTAAGTTATTGTAGAGCAGGCTAATAGATCTATTAAAGAATTGCTGCAGAAGCAGCATGCAGGTCCCCCTGCTGGATTTCCTCAACCTCGAAAAATTCAAGAAGCGGACTTCCGGTCTTCATGGCGTCGAGTTCAACAATGAAGTGATGAACAGGAGTCACTCATTGTCATCTGCTGCAGTTTAGCTGGAATTTTTTTCTCCAGCCAACTACTCTCCTGGTAAAGGGAGTGCTGAGAGGGCTCGCCGGGGACCCTAAAGCTCTCTAGCTGTTTCTGAGGAATTCGGGGACAGCGGACGAGAGCTGGGATCGCAGAGCTTCCACAGCCACATCAGACAGCTGGGAAGACCCAGTTTGATCGCCGCTGAAGACTTTTTAAATTAAAGCATACAATCTTAGCGAACAAAACAAAGATCTAAACTTATCTTTGGAAGGTATGTACCTCGATGTTAATGGATCATCAGTGTTTTTATATCAATTAATCTTGATACTATAAAAAAGACACGCTGTGTCAATATGGCAACAGCCTCGGCTTGGGCCAGGAAAGCGATTGAGGAAAGACAGTGTCGGGAAAAGTGGTGGAAGAAGTGGCTCACTGGGGCTCGCTGAGGCAAGACAGTTTGGCAATCCGCGAGGGAGGGAAAAAACAAAAAACAAAACTGAGACATGCTTAAGTAGATCTGTTTAAGACAAGGTGATTTAATTATAAAGTGGCAACAAAATAACCTAGAAGTGACTGGATATAATAACCAGTGAACTGTGAAGACTGTAAACGGTGGTGGAGGTAAGAAAGCGGAAAGCAGAAGGGACAGTGTATGAGTTGGGGACAAGGACAGGGAAGACACAAGAATTTTTTTCTAAGTCCTTTTAAAGATCGAGACTTTAAGCCGGGAAGGTGAAAGGAAGAAGGTGGATGAGAAGATCTGGGGACAGAGAGGAAGAAGACAGGAATTTGTTTAAGTTACGGAAGGTATCGGAACTGAGAGTGGGGAACAGTGAAGGAAAGAAGGCAGAGGGGACAGATTCGGAGCTGGGAAAAGACGGAGAAGAAGTGGAATTCGAGGCTGGGAGCGATGAGGGTAGAGGCAGAAGGTGAAGGAGGAGGCGTGGAGTCAACGACAAGAACGGAGAAAACAGGAGTGGTTTTTTCTTTTTTCTTTTCAAATAGATCTGGTTGGAGCTCAATTCTTTATACATTAGAGCTTACTGACAAGAACTTTCTTTTAAATGCGGGAAACTGGAATAAGGCTGGAGCTCGCTTTTTTAAGCTTGAGCTCGCTGAAGAAGTACATTTGATTATCGTTAAGCGTGGGAACCTGGAATAAGGCTTGAGCTCGCTAATCTAAGTTTGAGCTTGCCGAAAAAATACTTTCATGGATTTGTATCAGTGGAGACAACTGACTGTAACTCGACTTTGAAGCGTAAACTTATTGAAGATACCATAGGCATATTGGAGTATTGAGTTGCAATATTGAAGCATATTTGGAACTGATATAGCGTTGTTTTGGTATAATTAGTAATATTAAGTTTATAAATAGTATAAATACATAACAAAATTAAATAGCATAATTATTTAGAAGATATACATTTATAGACATACATTTATAGATCTATATTATATATTATAGTAAGCTACTGGCGGAGGGGGAAATTTGAAATTTGAAATTAATTGAACATTTATATTTGGAAACTGGGCGAAACCAGATTGGAAAATAGATTGGGCTAGACCAGATTGAAAATAGATTCTGTATTCTTTTTTCTTTTTTAAAGTGTTGTATGAATTTTATAGTTATTTGAGAATCATTGAGTGAATCAATTACATAATTGTCTGAGATTAAGATATATTATTACATTAGATAGATAGATATTAATAGAGGTTGGATACTGATTAATATGGAGTAATTAAATTATATACACACACACACACACACACACACACACACAGAAATAAATTATGGCGACAATGACAACAGTTAAAAGGAAGGCTACTCTGCAGGCTGAAGCCAAAATAATGACACAAGCAACTGGCAGAAGAACATCAGTGGATATTCCCACAACTTCTCAAGTGATGAATCAACCTGATTTGTCTGTTCTTTTGCAAGAAATTAAAAACCTAAGACAGGATATTAAACAAGAAATCAGGCAAGAGATCAGACACGAGATGAAAGAACTTACAGCTGAGATTAAAATGGACATTAAAAAAAATGGATTTTATAAACAAAAAAGTAGAGAAAGTAAATAAAGACATTTCAGAGATTAAAAGTGATGTAGCTACTTTACACAATAAATCTAAGCTACTGCAAACGGACTGTAAAGCAATTAAAGGGGCTCAATATCGCCAAGAAATTATGATAAATACGCAAGAGATGCAATATCATGCAAAAATGTTTGAAATTAAGAGGAATTCATGAATTAAGAGAAGAAAACCTCTATGAGAAGGTAATACCTATATTGGCGAACTACATTGAGGAAACAGAGGAAAAATTGGAAGCGGACATAGACAGGATTTTCAGACTGAGTTCAAAATTAGCTAGAGAACGTAATTGGTCACGAGATGTCATAGTTTGCTTTCCGAAAGTAAGAACTAGAGATAAAATTCTTAAGAGAAACTATGACTATAAATTAATGATTGAAAATAAAGAAATAAAGATTTTTAAAGATATACAGTATCCAATAATCAAGAAAAGACAAGAATATAAATTCCTGACACAATTGTTACAAAAATATAAGATAAATTTCAGGTGGGAAAGAATAGAGGGCATTTCCATATACTACATGCAAAGATGGTTCAAAGTTACTTCTATAGAAAGAGCGAAGGACTTGTATGAGAGAATCAGAAGAGACTTTGACTCTGCAGGTACAAGAGAATTAAAGGGAAACTCAGAAGAGCAAGAGAAGCAATCTGGAAGTCAGAGGAGGGAAGAAGAACAAGAATTGAAGCAGACAGGACCGGATTTGGAAAAAGATTTACTAGAACAATCAGAAGAAGCGGAAGAAGAAAAAGAAGAAGAGGATGAAAGGAATTCATATCATCAAGAAGAGTCTGATCAGTAAAAGAAGAAACAAAGAACAAAGGGAAAAAAGAGATGGCTATATCGATACAATCATGGAATATCAAAGGAATCAACTCTAATTATAAGAGACAACAGATATTTCATTTGTTGGAAAAGAAAAAAGCAAATCTAATATGTCTACAGGAGACAAGGATAAGAGAAGTTGATATAAAATATTTAAAAAACCCTAAACTAGGAAGACTTCATATATCAGCATTTCATAAAAAGAAGCGAGGAGTCGCAATATTTGTAAATTCCAAATATGATTCAGAGGAAATATTTGTGGACCCTCAAGGACATTATATCGGTGTAGAGGTTAATTTCCTTGGTTTGAAAATTCTAGTGGTAGGGGGGTATTCCCCTATAGAGGGCAAAGACAAATTTTATGAGAAATTAGAGAAAGAGCTGATTAAATATTCTCAAGATAGAGATCAAGGGAATATACTTTTGTTGGGGTACATGAACTCAGTATTAAATCCCACAATTGACAGATCATCACAAGCAACGGGGAAAAGAGCACAAGCCAAGCTTCCAAGAAGTTTCTTTAACCTCATGAGCAATCTGACTTTGTTAGATGTATGGTCTTACAAATACGGAAATTCAAGAGGATATTCTTTTCAATCGGACATACATAAATCTATGTCAAGAATAGACATGTTTTTAATTTCAAAACATCTACATTTAATAAAGAGATGGAAATTTTGCCAAAATATCTTTCAGATCACAATTTAATTCAACTCAAATTACAAATTAAAAGACAGAACAGAAGCTGGAAACTGAATGACTCTATATTACAACAGGAAGTATATCTGCAACAAGCAAAGCAAGTATTGAAGAATTATTTTAGAGAGAATATGACTGAAGAAGTACCCATGAAGACAGTCTGGGATGCCAGTAAGGCAGTTATCAGAGATCATCTTATAAAATGGGAGTCTGAATGGAAAAAGGCCAGAGACTCTAAGGAATTGGAAATACAGAAGAAACTACAGTTGAAAGAGGAAGAATTAGAATCATAGAAATGTAGAGTTGGAAGAGACCACAAGGGCCATCCAATCCAACCCCCTGCCATGCAGGAAAAACCCTCAAAGCCCTCCCGACAAGTGGCCATCCAGCCTCTGCTTAAAAACCTCCAAAGAAGGAGACTCCACCACACTCCGTGGCAGCACATTCCACTGCCAGACAGCCTAATTGAGAAAGGACATTACGAATGATAGCTTGCAAAAACAAATTAAAATACTATAAGAACAATTGAAAAGAGAAAACATTATACAATTGGAAAAGAAACTTAACAGAATAAAGCAAAAACATTTTGAAAGTGCCAACAAACCTGGAAAATGGTTAGCCTACAAATTGAGGAAGGATATGGAAAGAAGACAAATAACTGAAGTTAAAAGGAATGGGAAGGTATTCACAGATTATAAATCGATCCAGAGAATATTTGTTAAATATTACTCTGATTTACATAATCAAGAGAACCCGGCGCAAAATAGAAGGGAACAGTTGAAACTATATCTAGACACCAAAAGGATAAGGAAGCTATCTGAAGATCAGAAAAAAATCTTGAATACTACTTTTACTGTAGCAGAAATCTCCCAAGCAATAGGAAAACTTAAGACATCCAAAGCACCGTGTCCTGATGGATTTACTGCATCATACTATAAATTGCTTGAAGATGAGTTATTACTACCCTTACAAAAGACGTTGAATGAAATAATAACAAAGGGAAAACCAGAAACATGGAATCAAGCGAACATAACTTTAATACCCAAAGAAGGGAAAGATGTTAAGGAACCTGGGAACTACAGACCCATCTCCCTGCTCAATACAGATTACAAGATCTTTACGTTGGTATTGGCAGAGAGATTAAAGAAGATATTGCAAGAGTTAATTCATGGGGATCAAAATGGATTTCTCCCAGGTAGATTATTAAAAAACAACATCTGAACGGTATTGAATATGGTTGAATATTTTGAGAAACATAACGAAAAAAATTGGCAATGATCTTTATAGATTTTGAGAAAGCTTTCAACAATATCAGTTGGGATTTTATGATCGAGGTACTTCAAAGAATGGACTATGGGCAGGGCTTTATTAACTTGATTCAGAAAATTTACAGAAGTCAAACCGTGTCATTGATAATTAACGGGGAGCAAACAAAAGCTTTTAATATTAAAAAAGGTACAAGACAAGGCTGCCCTATGTCCCTGTTATTATTTATACTTACGTTAGAAGTTCTGTTAACAGAGATAAGAGAAGATACTGAGATAAGAGGGGTGAGAATCAAGGGACAAGAGTATAAACTCAAAGTTTACGCTGATGATTTGGTCGTCTTTCTTGAAGATCCAAAAGAAAATATTAAAAAGCTACTGCAGAAATTAGAAGAATTTGAAAACATTACCGGGTTAAAAATAACTAAAGACAAAACGAAGGTGCTGACCAAAAATCTATGTGAGAAAGAAGAGAAGAACCTTTTAGAAGTTTCTGGTTTTAAAACAGATAAAAGAATAAGATACTTAGGAATATGCATATCGAAACATAACATTCAACTTTTTGAAAATAATTACAAGAAGACCTGGGCAGAGATCCATGGGGACATCCAAAATTGGAACAAATTGAAATTATCATTGCTTGGGCGAATATCTGTAATAAAAATGAATGTCCTTCCCAAATTGAACTTTCTCTTCCAAAATCTACTGATAATTATAAACGATAAATGTTTCACGAATTGGCAGAAAGAAATAACAAAATTCATCTGGAACAATAAAAAACTGAGGATCAAATGGAGATTACTGACTGAGCACAAGGAAAGAGGAGGGTGTGATCTATCGGACATGAAAATATATTACTATGCTGCAGGATTATCGTGGATTGTGGATTGGATAACGTTAAAAGATGACAGGATGTTGAAATTGGAAGGAGCGGACAATAAATTCGGATGGCATGCTTACCAGTGGTATGGGAAAGAGAAAGCAGATAAAGAGTTTACAAACCATTATATAAGGAAATCTTTATTATCAATCTGGAAAAAATTTAAAGTATGAGTCTACCAAAGTCTACCAAAGAATTCCCCAATGGATCTCGCCACACAAGGCTTTTTTTGGAAGGTGGAAACATGAGCAAGAGAAATGGATTTTTTATAAAGAAAGTATAATTGAAGGGGAACACTTTTTAAAGGAAAGATCAGAATTAGAATTAGAAGGTTTTCCCACCCAGTGGTTTTTATACAGACAGCTCAAGGAAAGGTTTAAAATGGACTTAAAATTGGAAGGATTCCTCCCGAAAGAAGAGAAAAATGAGTTCGAAATAGCGGTTTTCGAACGACCAAGACATTTGATTTCCCAAATATATAAATTTTTAATAAGTAGAGAATTGGAAACGGAAATTATTAAACAGTCAATGTTGAAATGGTCAGCAAATATAGGTAAAGTGATATCTCTTGAAGACTGGGAGAGAAGTTGGAAAAGAACTCAGAAGTTCTCGGTCTCAGAATCTTAAGGAAAACTATCTAAAAATGTTTCATAGATGGTATCTGAGCCCATCTAAATTAGGTAAGATGTAAAAAACTGGAAAAAAAGAATGTTGGAAGTGTGGAAAAGAAGAAAGCACATTTTACCATCTCTGGTGGACGTGTAAGAAGGCAAAAAAGTACTGGAATAATGTCAATAAAATTATGGAAGAGATATTTGAAACTAATATACCAGTTCTCCCGGAATTGTACTTACTGAACATAATACCTAATATACAACAACTAAATGTCAAAAATAGATGGAGGATTGTACTGTATATGGTCACTTCTGCTAGGACTGTGTATGCAAGATTCTGGAAAAATCAATATATTCCAGATGTCAAGGAGCGGCTTGCTTTGCTTTATGAAATGAAGAATTGTGACTATTTATCTAAATTGTTGAAAGAAGAAAAAGGAACTATATATGAGACAGCATGGATGCTGATAGTAAACTATCTCAAAAAAAGATATGGTGATGTAATATTTATATAAAGTTCTAGGAATCACAGCTGTGTATCAGATATGGGGAAAATGATACGGACCCGAAATGAAAAGGGTATTTTGGGGAGGGGAAAAGTACGGGAATTTTTCTCTTGAATGATCCAACATTAAGATAGTAAAGAGACAATCTTAAATAATGTTAAAAAATGTTAAAATAAAGATGAGTGAACTGAAGGGAGCAGCATACTGGAAGATGGAAGATAGAGAGGTAACATGAATTATAATATATCTTAAGAATAAACCGGACAAAGATAAGTAGGGAGTAGCTGGTAAGTAAATGTATATGTATTTGTATGTTATAGAGTAACGATTAAGAATTAAGAGTGTTGGTAATATAGAAGAAGAAGGTAGTTAGGTCAAGAAGTAAGTATGAAGGAACTTTCGAAGGTAACCTAATAGTTTAACATATGTTTTTTTTTTGTATTTGATTTTTATAATTGTATTGTTATATTTTTACAATAAAAATTACAGAGAAAAAAAGAAAAACTCAAGAAGCTTTACGTATTGCATTATTCACCTTTAATCATTTGTTATTAGATTCTCCTGCTCTTTCCTCTATCCAGAAACATTTTGGTGATCCAGTCCCTGCTGCTCGCCCACCAGTGTTCTATCGCAAGTTGCCAGATCTAACGTGGTTAGGCTCAGTACCTTTGATTACGTGGGATCGTGGTTACGCTGCAGTAGATATTCCCTCTGG
>CAOKZL010006187.1:0-14573 GCA_948472985.1 Iguana delicatissima | reverse complement strand
TGATTAACCCCCTCTCCTGTTTCTCCTACAGCCCTGACTTGCCCAGCCAACAGCCATTATAGGATCTGCTCTAACATCTGTGAAACGGGCTGTGCCGGGCTCACGGATCACATTCAGTGTCCAGAGAACTGTGCAGAAGGCTGCCAGTGCGATGATGGTTTCTTCTTTGACGGCCACAACTGTGTCTCCTTGGACAATTGCGGCTGCTTTGAGAAGGACAGATACTTCCCGGTACGTGAAGAGGAAGGTTTTGTTGGGGGCTGAAGACATTCTTGGACTGTGTTTACAATAGCCTTTTAGTCTTGATTTCCTGGATTCCTTTGGCATTAGCCATTTGATTTGTTCAAAGAGGAGTCCCTACACTGTTCTTACTAAGGACATGAAAGTAAACATGGGGCAGGGCAACTGTAGATTTAATATTTAACATATCTTGGAAAAGGAACACGTAGTTGAAAGTTCTGTCAGAAATGTTTCTCTCTCCTTTTGTCCTCCCCCCGCAACAAAGCCATTTACTGGCTGGTAGAGAATGGGTGGTAGCCAAAAAGTGTCCATCTGTATTCCTCTACCTTGAGACAGATCCCTAAAGCATAACATCAGTTCTGTACATTCAGTTCCTGGAACATAGTCGGGTGAAAGGTGGTCTTTTATTGCTAGCCTGTTGCATTTTTCCTGTCCCCTTTTTGGGATCAGATTTATGGAGACAGTTTTCACTAAAACACTGTGGTCCTCCCCCCACATTTATGGGTTTGACTCTTGTGAATTTGATTATTCGTGAGGTACCCAAGCCTCCCCCTGCATTCTCCTCCTCCCGTACCTTGGCATTCTGCCGGCATACAGAAAGAAGGCAAGCGCACCAAGGCAAAAGGGAAGGAAATGTTGAGGGGGCTGGAGACATGCACGTGTGCTTTCCTTGTGCCATCTTGAGCTCTCCCCTTCTATTTCTTTGCCTCTGCCCTGGCAGTGAGAACTTGCACCAAGGCAAAAGCTAAGGCAATGGGGGGCCACACACACTCCTTCTTTCTCCCCTTTGGAGCTTCTCCCTCTCCCTCTTTTTCCTCTGGCCTGTGTGCAGAGAAGGAAGGTTCTCACACCGGAGCCCTTGAAGGGAATGGGAGGAGAATTATGGTGGTGGGACGTTATTTGTGATTTTTCCACTTTCGCAAGGTTTCTGCTCCTCCAACCGTCATGGATGCAGAGGGACCACTGTAATTGTATTGGTAGCTAGTCTGATATGGATTTGGTATAAAAGTTAAATTAAGACTTCTCAGGATGGTTTGTGGTTGCAATGAGAAGCTTCCATCTCCTTCTGATTTCTAATTATTTATTGCAGAAGGCATCTATAACATTACTGAGGAACTGTCCCTTAATCTTTCAGTCTTTCAGTCCCTGTTCCTCATAGAGTATATATTAATATGTTGAAATAATATTGTCCACTGTGTGATTCTTACCTGTATAAATTGAGTCTGACAGGTTACAACACCAAAAATAAACTATGAGATAGGATTGACAGCAGAATCCAGTGGGCCTCCACCTACCTCACTTTGGTAATGACTCCTCTGAAATAAGGAACGCTTTGGTCCCATTTTGGATAAGGAAAGCTCAACCTGTAATTTGAATCCATTGGTTTGTGCCATAGCCTTTGGAGGAGCAGAAAACAAAGGCTGGCCTCTTTTCTACGTGACACCACTTCATGTGTTTAAAGATAGTGATCATCTGACATTGGACTTTCCTCCCCCCCCCGACATAGTGCTTGATAAGTCCGAAGCCAGATGATCATCTTGTTTGTTCTTTGCTGAGAAGCACCTGCATCTACTGAGGAAACTTGATGCGTGGGTATGGTGCAGCAAACAGCATCATCACCATCATGGTAATGATGACAGGGTCAGTGTTAGGAGGATCAGCAAGATCAGAGATGGGCTCTTCTAGGTTCATGAGAGCTGCCCAGCCTTGTTGATCCCTGTGGTTAGGCTGGCAAATAATCTGGCTCCATGAGAAGTTGTTAATTGTTGTCAGGTTGGACTTTTCATCTGGGAAGAACTGGTGGAACCTCCACTGTAGAGAGGAGCTGAAAAAGTTACTTTTTCCAAATTATACTGCACAGGTGCAAAATTTGCTTTACTGTGGAATTTGCTTTACTGTGGGATACTGTCTCCTCTGAGTGGTTTTGAAAGATGTTTTCTGTTCCTTTTGTCTTATGTGTGGATGCCTTTCCTACATGAAGCCTAATGAACCTGTCCTGCTGAACAACTGCAAGGAGAAATGCATCTGTAGTGCAGCTGGAGGCGTCATCTGTGATGCCAACACTTGCTCAGAGGATGAAACCTGTGTGGTGAAGGATGGTATCCTGCAGTGCGATAGAAAAGGTAAGAATTCCTTGCCTATGAGCCCACTGTGGGTGAAGAAGCCATTGCTGAATTATATTTTTAAGAGGGTGGGCACAGCAGTGTTGAATCACACCTCCCACAGGCCACATGTGGCCCCTAAAGTCTTTTTTGTGGTCCTTTGAGCCTCCAGGAATGGCAGCTTGCCTTAAAGTTGTCGCCAAGCCCACAACCCTCCAACGAAAGGCCGTTATAGAAGCCCTGGTGGTGCAGTGGTCAAATGCTGGTACTGCAGCCACAAGGTTGTGGGTTCGATCCTGCCGGGCTCCAGGTTGACTCAGCCTTCCATCCTTCCACAGGCTGGTAAAATGAGTACCCAGCTTGTTGGAGGCAATTAGCTAACGCACATTGTACACCACTTGAAGAGTACTTAGCCGATAAGCCGCACAGAAATATACATGCTATTGCTATTTCTCCTCAGATTGGTTTTGCAGTTCTGACCTAATAAAGTGCCCTGACACTTTCATTTAGTTGTTACTCCACTCTTTAACCATCAGCTTTATGTAAAAGGGCTAATGTCTTTAGTGTTCTCTCAGAACCAAGTAGTTTATTTATGGTAGCATGCTCTTACTTATTATCAGGGACTTTATACAGCCCAGGCTGACTCAGTAGTTGTAAAATAAACAATATCTTTTATTATAGTAACATTAGAAATAAATTATCTTGTTAAGGTTCATGTAGAGTACAGTGTTGTTACCTTAACCAGTTTCAGCTTCTCACAGTCCATACCAATAACTGTCAGCCTTAGACACCTATTCTCTGTGTCTTTTGCTCAGCTGCTACTCAGCTACCCTCTATTGACACTTAATCATGCAACTTGTTCTTTTTTTCACATTTATTTCACAGTTACATCTTATACAAAGTATAATTCTCAAATACATTACTAGACATGAGAAGCATCCATATAATCATCTAATCATCTTCCCTTCTTTCTTCATTCTTCTTTTCGTTCATTCTTTTCTTGTCGATCTAATAGTCAGTCTAACTAGTAACCAATTTTAACTAGTATATAATAACGTCAAAAACAATAATGATAATGACAATAATAGCTGTATCTGTACCGAATACCAATAAGATGTATAGTCAATCTGGTGACCGTATCCATTAATTTTACTATCATGCAACTAATCATGCAACTTGCTCTCTATAGATAGTTTTAATCCAAGTTATAAAGTTCTCACCAACTTTCATGAACTCCAGAACTTTGAATAGGAAAGGCCATTTGACATTATTAAAGGCCTTTTCCACATCCAGAAAGATCAAAGCCCTTTTCTTTTCGTTGTGCACTTTCTAGTGTTCTATAACATCTAATAACGTTCAAATATTACTTTGCGTTTGTCTTTCAGGCAAGAAGCCATTTTGATCATCCTGGATGTAATTCTGTAAGACTTTTTTCACTCTCTTCGCTAATACAGCTGCAACGATTTTGTAGTCATTTAAAGAGAAATTGGTCTAAAGTCCTTACATGGGAGACATTCCTTATCTTCTTTAGGAATCAGTGATATTTTTGCCTCTTTCCAACTTTCTGGGATTTTTCTTCTTGCACAATATTGTTTAACAATCTATGCATCAGTTTTAACAATTGATATTTGAAGCATTTATAAAAACTGGCCGATAAGCTGTCTGGTCCTGGTGCTTTTTTAGGTTTAGCTGCATCGACCGCCTCTATTACTTCATTCACAGATATAGGTTCACTCAACATCTTTTGATCTTTCTCTACAAGCTATGGAATTTTTTGAGACCTTAAGTAATCATGTATCTCCTCATTTGCTACATTCAATTGGTACTGATACAGGTTTGCAAAATAATTACAAAAAAATTTCTGCATCTCTTTGTTTTCAATGATTCTCCTCTTACTATCTCTGAGCTCCACTATTTGTCTTCTTTTTGTCTCTTTCCGGATTCTATAGGCCAGCCAGTGACCAGGTTTGTTTGTACGCTAAAAATTATTTTGTCTAATGAAACACATCTTTTTCTCGATATTTTCCATCGTCATCATTGAGAACTGTCTTTGCAACAACTTTATGTTTTGGGAGATTTGTTTGTTCTTTGCACCTTCCTTATTCTTCTCCTGCTGTTTTAAATCCATTTCTAACTCTTTAATTTTGGTCATCAAATTTTCCGTGTTTTGCTTCTTCTACTTCTGCATCTCGAAATTCTTCTGAATAAACAAACCCTGCATCACTGCTTTAGGGGTATCCCATACTTAAAATCATCTACTCCTTTATCTGAGTTAATCGCAAAAAGCTCATCCAGATCTCTCTTGGCAGAGGAAACCAGTTCCTTTTGCTGTAATAGCAAGTCATTGAATTGCCATCTTTTTTTGTATTTTCTGAACACTGGCAGAGACATATACTGTATTATGATCTGAAAAAGGTTTAGGTAAAATATCCACTTTATCTACTTTATTAAGGAGTTATTTAGATATCCAGATCATATTGATTCTGGACCAGGTCTGGTGGGGGTCTGAGAAGAAGATGAAGTCTTTTGTCTGTGATTCTCTATATCTCCAAGTATCTGCAATCTGGAGTTCTTCAAAATTTGAAAGAAATCTTTTAGCCGTTTCCCTTCCATCATTTTATGACGTCTCTGAAAGCTCTTATCAGTCTTTGGGTCAGCTACGTCATTAAAGTATTCCAAAATACAAAATACAATAGTTTTCACAAAAATGACTCTTTAACATGGTCCTCATCTCACCATAGAAGGTAGAAATCTCTTTACAGGGGGCATAAACCCCCACTACCTAAAGGAGTTTCCGTTCCATGATTATTTCAACTCCCACAAACCTTCCGTTAGCATCTGTAATTACAAGTTTGGGTAACAATGAGGATTTAACATATAAGGCCATACCTCTTTTTTTGACCGATGCTGTAGATTTAAATACTTCTTTCCAGCTGGTGCAGTTTTAATCTTTAGAATCTTTTGATTTAATATGAGTTTCCTGAAGACCTTCTATGCTCAAGTGAAGTTTTTTTTTAAAATAATGAAATATTGTTTTTCCTCTTGACCATTGACATTCCACATCAGAATTGAATATTTCATCTCTCTCTCTTTTTTCTTTATTTGGTCAGTTCCGTGTCTGCTACATCCAAATCAATTAGACTAATCTCGGTTTCTTTCGTCTTCTCTTTGTCAGTTACCTTAGTAAGTCAGTATTCAAGATCTACCTTTCCCTTCTCTTCCCCCACTGATCTGGCCTCCAATTGTGTCAAGTACATTTCGGATGCTCTACTATGCTTCTCCGAATCTGTTTGGTATCTTCTTAGAAAATCTTGGGCCTTCTGTATTAAGTCTAAATCATTGATCCTTAAAGGTAAATATTATTCCCTCTGTCTAGTCCCACCTAAACGTAATTTGGTTGGCTTTGAGTTATAAGACAATAAAGTCATAATCTTTTCTTTTCCTTAAGATTCTAACCAAAATTTCTCATAAAATTATGAGTTATTTATTCCAGTCTTCCAAGGGATTCCTATTCCTCCAAGACTTTATCTCGCATTGATTTCTTAGTGAAGTGGACTACCACATCTCTTGAAAGATTTTTCTTCGTAGCTACAGCCGTGTTAACTCTATACATGGTGTCCAGTTTATTTTCCATATCTTCTTCAGTCACATCTAGGAAATAAGCCAGTAGAGTCACCACCCTTTTTCTCAGCTCCTTATTTGTCTTCTCTTCCAGACCTCGAATTCTAATCCATCACTTCATTTGCTTGTGTTCCACCAAAACTAACTTATCCAATTGTTTGTCAATATCAATCTTTGAAGAATTCACCTTTGTTTTAAAGTATTAATATCTCTTTAATTAAATCTATATCTTTTTTGTTAGTAATGATGTCTTTCTTCATTTGTTCTAAATTACTCTGCATCTCAGCCATTTGACCTTTCAGTTCATTCAAATCCGCCATATAAGCTCTCATCTCATTCGTAAACTTCTTTTGATAATTCAGGGGTTCCTCTAAAGAGTCCCTTCTTCCTCGTGGTTCAGTTGCTCTTGCTTTAACAGACTTCATTTTATGCATTTTTTTTACAAAAACAAAACTCAATATGTTATCAAAATGGATAGAGTGAGTATATGCCAAATATAGTGAGGATGTATATCCCTTTTAAGGGAAGGGTATCACAGAGCCCCTGGCATTAAAAATGGCCCTCCAATATGAGTTTAACTGTAAAAACTTTTTAAAAATGTGATTGTTATGTTGTTGCTATCCACCCATATTATCTCATTCACTTCAAATACTAAATTCCGTCTAAATTAATATATATTACCAAGCCAGGTCTTTAAAAAAGAGGGGAAAAGTGAATAACTATATGTAGGCCAGTTCAACAGATGCAACACATCTATCTTGAGTATATTATTATATATTAATTACTTAGATACTTACATACTTTAGTTGACTTCTTATTAGGATAATGGTCACATAGCAATCATCATCATCATCATCATCATCATCATCATCATCATCATCATCAAATATTGTAATGGTCAGATAAATCCCACCAATACTTGAATACTTCCCTCCCTCAATCTCATTAAGAGGAAAAAAAGGAAAAACAATGACAGCAGCAACAAAACCCTGAATCTTTTTTCTTCTCTCCTGGTTTCTCTTTCTTTCCCTACTGTTCAGTACTCAGACTTAAACCAGGCTTAAATTTCTTCCTGTCGTAGCAGATATCCTCAGACCTGCTGCAGTTGCACCAATAGCTCAGCACTGGCCTACTTCTCCTAGGAGAAATTCCCCATCTTACAATAACAGGGGCATCCCAGTTGTCTTTGTCCTCTCTTTTCTTCCTCTCTTCCCTCTGCCTCCCCACAAGAGAGAATGAAGGACAAGTCCACAAAAAATGTTCAAGCAGCAAGCTTCTTCCAAGCTCTTAACTCCAGGGAGCAAAAAGAGGTGGAGCAAAGTGTAACAAAAATTAAATCAGGAAAAAAGGAAGAAAGAACAAACAAATAGAGCCTTTGGTCACTGTTAAGATCCAGTGTCAAAGCCTTCTAAAGTCAAAAATCCCTTAACCAGTAAACAATTAGCAGAGTGCCTGAAAGATAACTCTGGAAAGCACATAAAAAGAAAAAAGAAAATGAGACGTTCCACTTCAGAGCTTTAAGCCACGCACTCTCCAGATTCCATGTCTGGGATCAGCTGCATTCTCTCCGTTAGAAGAAAGAGGGAAAAACAAACAAACAAACTGAGCAATGGAAAGGCACAGTAATGCATGCCAAATGAGTTGTTCCCTGGGAGAACTCCTGCTGCCCTCGTCAGGAGTCTTCTAGTAAAGAAAAACAGCTCATCTTCGATTGTTAGAAAGACAAAGAAGAAATTTGGCGGCTGGGATGGAGGAAGGAAATCCTCCCCTTTCCAAACTGCCATGGCACACTGAAAAGGGTGGCGGAGGCCAATTAGGTGGCCAATTCCAACCAGAACAGAGGTGGAGGGAGAGACCCTGGCTTTTTGACACTCACCCTAACTCTTGCTGCACCCCTCACTCCTGGGGTGCAGAGCCAACTGGCTTCTGTAAAGAAAAGCTGCCGGTAACCAACAGCAGAGGCGGTCTTCAGCACGGAGTGGCAAAGAACCTGTCTCCCAGCTCCATGTGAGCATTTCTGTCATTCTGCAAATAGCCTCTGTGAGGAAGTCAGTGTCTTGCCAAAAGCGATTAACCAGTTCACCAAAGGCAAGGGGGCTCTTTTTAGAGGATCTGGAGGCAGCAAAAGACACCAATTATAGGTGAAAAAATCTCAGATTTATTTAACAGCGAGCACTTTAAACAACATAAGCGTGTAAGCAGCATTAGCTTACAGTTACAGATGAAATCCACTTTAAACGCATCCTGCCTAGATAACATAAAGATAGATGGTCTCATTAGGCAAGTTCTTTCAATCAGCCACGGGAGGAGCCCAAACAGAAAGTGGCAAAGGAGACCGCTCTGGTAGCCCATATGAACAACACTGCAGCTGTCAACCCACGCTGAGCTCCCTCCTTGAGAACGCAGTCCAGGCTGTATTTATACCCCCCTGGCCTGGAAGACGCAGCCGCCTTCCACAGAATCTGCAAGAGTTCCAATACATCTGGGAGGAGCTAACTTCTCCCCCATGCCCACTGTCTGGTGCTACTTCTTGGCAGCTGCCACTTAGCAAGTCTCATCTGCAATTTTTGTTCTGTCTCCATTTTATGCTAGCAAGCGTACAGAGTCCTTGACCTTGGGAGGGCAAGGCAAAAGACAGAAATCAAGCCAACAGTGTGCTTAATTAGGCAGAATGCTTAGCAGCAGCAGCAGCGGCGGAGCTTGCAGGGTGTGTGTGGGGCAGGAGGGGGCGGGGCTATGGTGCGTGGGGGCGTGGCCAGGGCATGTGGGGTGTGGCTGGTACAAGCGGGTATGTCCCCAAAACATTGCTGCCCAGGACGAAGTGCCCCCCCACCGTTCCTACGCAACTGAACAGCAGACAGACACTTAAAGCAGAGCTTTCCAAACTGTGTGTTGTGACAGGTTAGGGTGTCGGCTGCAGCGTGTAGGTGTGTTGTGCACACATAAGGGGTGGAGGGGATGCCTCTTCCTCCCACTGCCACTGCCCCAGGCTAAGAAAGAGTGGGGCAGGGGGTCGGGCTGCCTCCACTTAGTGAGTTTCTTACCAAATTATTGTGTCACAAAATGATACATGTCTAAAAAGTGTATCACCAACACAAACAGTTTGGAAAGCTCTGACTTAAAGCATGGAAGAATACCAGAAGCAACAGTATGAGCAATTAGGATATGGAGGAACAAACTGAGGTCAGACCATTCCTGCACTTCCTCAAAATTCTTCTGGTTAATTTGAATACAGTGAGAGTAGCCTTGGCGGGGCATTTAAATAAATTGTTACTGGGTATTCATTCTCCCATTGAAAAGATTCACAATGCAAATCAATTTCAAGCTGTAAATACATTTACACACATCAGTATCCTAGCAATTTTTAAAGTCCTGTCCACCAAAAAATACATGACTTAAAAAGATGAAAATCCCTAAAACTTTTATCAAAACTTAGAAACCACAACTGATGTGCCATTGCAAAAGGTATATATTAGGTATATATTGGATATTTTAATTTCTCGTTTGCGGAAGGCACTGGAAGAGTAGATAGGAATCGCTTGGTTCACTGATTCAATATTGTGTCTGTTTGTCTCCACTGGGTTTCTAAAAGCCAGGATTGAATTTCATTTGGACATGCAACTGTTACTTAAAAATGCTATGAACCTGGAGACAGTTGGGAATTTAACTCTTTCTCTCCCTGCTACACTTCTCCTAGGCTGTTATTTGCATTTCAAGGGTAGTCTCCTTTGGTGTCACAGAGAATTTCCTTTGAAATGTAAACAGAGATTTAAGAAAATCAGATATTGTCAGTAATTTGGCAGGTAGAAGACTTAAAGTCCACCTTCTCAGCCCCTATAGCGTCCTTTCCTGATGAATTGTAATACGACTCCTGTCATCCAAAACTAATATGTCTGGGGACAGTGGGAATTATAGTCAGCATCTTTGGATCTCTAGTTTTTCTGGGACTGAGAGTGTGTGATGTGTCCAAGGTCACCGAATGGGTTTTCATGACCTCATAGGGAATCAAACCCTGATCTTCATGGTCATAGATCAATGCTCAAATCACTACACCACACTGCTTCTAATCTAAGTTTTCTACTGCTGATCACTGTCACTTCCAGATAAATCTACTTGGGTCCACTGCTAAGACCACCATCAAACCTGGAAGCACCAGCAGAGTCTAGAGACTCCATATTTGGCAGTGGGTTCATTGTTTGTGAACTGTTGATTATTTTCAAGACAATATTATTATTTTTACAACTTTGATAGTTCCCCCATTCCTCAACTGATCATTAAAGTTCTGTCTCCATCCTTAGAGCCACCAAGGCCCAGCTGTAATCATGTTCGGTGTCGGATAGGCCAGGAATGCAAGGGGATCGATGGACAACCGAAGTGTGTGCCAGTCTCCGAATCTAACTGCTGGGCCGGGGGTGACCCACACTACCACACTTTTGATGGCCGCAATTTTGACTTCCAAGGCACTTGTACCTACACTCTTTCCAAGACAACTGAGTATGACTTTGGGTTTCCTCCTTCCACATCTTTGCCAAGAATGAAAACGGGGGGAAAAACCCAAAGTCATACTAGTTGTCTTGGAAAAAATTGTAGGTACAAGTGCCTTGGAAGTCAAAATTGCGGCCATAAAAAGTGTGGTAGTGTGGGTCACCCCCGGGGCCCGCGGGGGGTTTGGGGAAAAAAGCTTGGTTGCCATCAAACATCTTGCATTCCTGGCCTATGGGCACCAAACATGATTACAGCTGGGCCTTTTGGGAGCTCTAAGGGAAAAAAACTTTTTAAAGATCAGTTGAGGAAAGGGGGAAATTAAAATTGTAAAAATAATAAAATTTTTCTTGAAAATAATAAAAGTTCACAAAAAATGAACCCCCTGCCAAAAAAAATTGAAATTTTTTGGGGGCTTCCCGGTTTGATGGTGGGTCCAAACCAAATAGATTATCTGGAAGTGACAGTGATCAGCAGTAAAAACCCAGAAAAACAGTGTGGTGTAGTGATTTGAGCATTGATCTATGACCATGAAGGGCGGGTTTGATTCCCTTTAGGCATGAAAACCCAAATTCTGATTGGACACATCCCCACTCTCAGTCCAGAAAAAATAGAAAAGCAAAGATGCTGACTTTTCCCCCTGTCCCCGACATTAGTTTTGGATGACAAGTATTTACAATTCCCTCAGGAAAGGGGTTGGGGGAAAGGGGGACTTTAAATCTTTCCCCGCCCAAAATTTTGACAATATCTGGTTTTTTAAATCTACTTTTACATTTAAAGGAAATTCCCGTTGGGGCCCCAAAAGGGACTACCCTTGAAAACCCAAAATAAAAAGGGCCCAGGGGGAAGTGTAGCAGGGAGGGAAAAAGGAAATTTTCCCCAAATGTCTCCCATAGCATTTTTAAAACGTTGCCGTGTCCAATGAAACCAAAACCCGGCTTTTAGAAAACCCAGTGGAACAAAAAGGGCACAAATTTAAAACATGAACCAAGCGAATTTTCCTTTTCTACCCCTTCCGGGGGCCCGGAAAAGAAAATTAAAAAATCCAAAAATATACCTAATATATACCTTTTGCAATGGCACCCGTTGTGGTTTCTAAGTTTTAAAAAAAAGTTTTAGGGGTTTTTATTTTTTAAGTAAAGTATTTTTTGGTGGACAGGACTTTAAAAAAATTTTAGGATACTGATGTGTGTAAATGTATTTACAGCTTGAAATTGATTTGCATTGTGAATCTTTTCAATGGGAGAATGAATCCCCAGTAACAATTTTTTTAAATGCCCCCCCAAGGCTTCTCACTGTATTCAAATTAACCAAAGAATTTTGAGGAAGTGCAGGAATGGTCTGACCTCAGTTTTTTTCCTCCATATCCTAATTGCTCATACTTTCTTCTGGTATTCTTCCATGTTTAAGTCAGAGCTTTCCAAACTGTTTGTGTTGGTGATACACTTTTTAGACATGTATCATTTTGTGACACAATTTTGGTAAGAAACTCACTAAGTGGAGGCAGCCCACCCCCTGCCCCACTTTTTCTTAGCCTGGGGCAGTGGCAGTGGGGGGAAAGGGCATCCCCTCCACCCCTTATGTGTGCACAACACACCTACACGTGCAGCCGACACCCTAACCTGTCACAACACACAGTTTGGAAAGCTCTGTTTTAAGTTTTTCTGTTCTGTTCATTGGAGGGGGGGGGGGGCCTTTCGTCCGGGGCAGCAATGTTTTGGGGACATCCCGCTTGTACCAGCCACCCCCCCCTGGCCACCCCCCCCGCACCATACCCCCCCCTCCTCCCCCACACACACCTGCAACTGCCGCTGCTGCTGCTGCAAAGCATTTCCTAAAACACACTGTTGGCTTGATTTCTTTTTTGTTTCCCTCCCAAGGTCGGCTCTGTAGCTTGCTAGCTTTGGAACAAAACAAAAAGAGATGGGATTTCTAAGTGGCAGCCCAGAGTGCACCAGACAGGGGGCAGGGGGGAAATTACTCCTCCCAGATGTATTGGAACTCTTGCAGTTCGGGGAAGGCCTGCGTCTTCCAGGCCGGGGGGGTTAAATACAGCCTGGACTCTTTGGAGGGAGCTACTGGCTGTGTTTTTCTTGGGCTACCAAGCGGTCTCCTTTGCCATTTTTTTTTGGGCCCCCCCCGTGGCTGATTGAAAGAACTTCCCTAATGAGACCATCTATTTTATGTTATCTGGGCGGGATGCGTTTAAAGTGGATTTTTGTAACTGTAAGCTAATGCTGCTTACACGCTTATGTTTTTAAAGTTTGTTTAAAAAAATCTGAGATTTTTTTACCTATAATTGGTGTTTTTTCCTCCCGATCCCCTAAAAAACCCCCGCCTTTGGTGAACTGGTTAATCCTTTTCAAAACTGACTTCCTCACAGAGGTTTTTGCAGAATGACAGAAATGCTCACATGGAGCTGGGAGACAGGTTTTTTGCCACTCCGGGGAAAACCCCTTGTTTTTTCCGGCAGCTTTTCTTACAGAAGCCAGTTGGCTCCCCCCCGGGATGAGGGGTGCGAAGAGTTAGGGTGAGTGAAAAAGGTTCTCCCTCCACCTCTGTTCTGGTTAATTTGGCCACCTAATTGGCCTCCCCCCCCCCTTTTCGTGTCCATGGCATTTTGGGAAAAGGGGAGGTTTTTCCTCCATCCCAGCCGCCAAATTTCTTCTTTTTTTTCTAACAATGAAGTAGCTGTTTTTTTTTACTAAAGACTCCTGACGAGGGCAGCAGGAGTTCCCCCGGGGGAAAACTCTTTTGGCATGATTATGTCCCTTTTATTCTATTTTGTTTGTTTGTTTTTCCCTCTTTCTTCTAACGGAACAATCCCAACATGGAATCTGGAGAGTCTTTTAAAAATCAAAACTCTTTTTTTTTTCTTTTATGTGCTTTCCAGAGTTATTTTTGGGCACTCTGTAATTGTTTACTGGTTAAGGGATTTTTACTTTGAAGGCTTTGACACTGGATCTTAACAGTACCAAAGGCTCTATTTGTTTGTTCTTTTTTCCCTTTTTTCCTGTTTTAATTTTTGTTACATTTTTGCCCCCACCTCTTTTCTCCCTGGAGTTAAGAGTTTGGGAAGGGCTTGCTGTTTGAACATTTTTTGTGGACTTGTCCTTCATTCTCTCTTTGGGGAGGCAGGGGGGAAGAGAGGAAAAAAAAGAAGGACAAAGACAACTGGGATGCCCCCGTTTTTAAGATGGGGAATTTTCCCAGGAGAAGTAGGCCGTGTAGCTTTGGTGAAGGCAGGTCTGAGGAAATTTTAACAGGAAGAAATTTAACCTTTTAAGTTGAGTACTGAACAGTAGGGAAAGAAAGAGAAACCAGGAGAGAAAAAAAATTCAGGGTTTTGTTGCTGCTGTATTGTTTTTCCTTTTTTTCCCCTTAATGGTTGGGGGGGGGTTTCAATTTGGTGGGATTTATCTGACCATTAAAATTTTGATGATGATGATGATGATGATGATGATGATGATGATTGGCTTGTGACCATTTTCCCAATAAAAATAACTAAAGTATGTAAGTTTTGTAATTAATATATAATAATATACTCAAGATAATGTGTTGCATTTTGAACTGGCCTACTATGTTTTCACTTTTCCCCCCTTTTTTTAAAGACCTGGGTTGGTAATATATTTAATTTAGACGGAATTTAGTATTTGAATGAATGAGAAAAAGGGTGGGGTGAAAAACATAACAATCACATTTTTAAAAAGTTTTTACAGTTAAACTATATTGGAGGGATTTTTTAAAGCCAGGGGCTCTGTATCCCTTCCCTTAAAAGGGATTACATCCTCCCATATTTGGCATTCTCACTTATCCATTTTTATAACATTTTTGAGTTTTTTTTTTGAAAAAAAATGCATTGAAGTTGTTAAAGCAAGAGCAACTGAACCACAAAAAGGGGGCCTTTTTGAGGAACCCCTGAATTATCAAAAGAAGTTTCAATGGTGGAGCTTATATGGCGGATTTGAAAAACTGAAAGGTCAAAAGGCTGAGAGGAGTAATTTAGAACAAATAAGAAAGACATATTACTAACAAAAAAGATATAGATTTAATTAAAAGAATTTACTTTTAAAAAAAAGGTGAATTTTCAAAGATTGATATTGACAAACAATTGGATAAGTTAGTTTT